>JAOBYE010676962.1:0-11689 GCA_025403585.1 Parazoanthus swiftii
GAATTAGGATCCTATCCAACAAAGGAACTGACGATGGGATGAATTAGGATCCTATCCAACAAAGGAACTGACGATGGTATGAATTAGGATTCATCCAACAAAGGAACTGACAATGGGATGAATTAGGATCCTATGTGTTGATGGATTAGGTCAAAACTTCAGTTTGTTCCTCACCGGGGACTCGAAGTTTAGTGCTTCAGGTGATCAGTGGGTGCCTGGAACATGCAAGTAGTGCTTCTCTTGCTGTTTTTTGCTTCTTGATTTGCGAAATGCTAGCCTGCGTGCAGACGGCGTCTCAGGGGTCACTAAAGTATAAGAATATTCTATACACCGGCGGTTTAGATCTGTTCAGTGTGACGTAGGCTACGAAATGCCTATGCATAAATACATTGAAGTTTTCCACCAGAGGAGACTCCCACTCAGTCCTCTGCCTAAATTGGGTTCCATGGTCGTTCCTCTTTCCTATACCAAATGTAAGATAAAGATAAAGCAAATGCAATTGTGTCAGCTGTGCCACTCTTTTTCTTTCCTCTGTTCTCTCGAACTTTGCGCTGTGTAAAACTGATATAGTTATTTCGGTATCTTCATTCTACTCTAGTCACTCTAGAGAAGATCTTCAAAGATCTCCCACTGCGTATGAGTTCTTTCCCGACACGTTAAAAAGGCCACGTTTAGCTTTAGGTATATAACTGAAAGAAAAAGAGATAGCTGGTAAAAGTGCATAAGTTGAGTAAAACCTTTGTCAGTATGCAACTGGAGATCAGTCGTTCAGTGTGATAGTGGCAATGTTAATTCTTCTTGAAATTTGCTGCACTGAAGAAAATCAGTAACAAAGGATTGGTTTGGAGTTGTTCCAGCAGTATACCACAGCCTGATAGCCAGACAGCAGGTAATGTGAAACCCAAACTGACTGTATTCATTTACACGCTTCTTCCTTCCAACAATCGTTACTATGGAAACAAACGAGGCTCTTTGTTATTCTCGGATTCAAAACAACAAGTTTCTTAAACTACCGGAATTATTCGCCGTTTTCAAACACAAACATGTATTAATGAAACAAGTTTCTCAATGCAAACTGCCGATTAAAGTGATAGAACCATTGAAAGATTCACACAAAATATGTTTTGTGTAAATATTGAAGTCCACTGGCGCACCACTAACTGGCCTAACTTGTCATAGTTTTTCAAATGTAATTGAATGCATCTGAAACCGAACTCCTTAGAAAGTTTATTATTAGCTTGAGATGCTACTTGGAAACATAAATAGGTCATCAGCGATTAAATATCCAACTATTCAAAGCATCTCGGACATGGTGAATTTTTTTGACGAGCGGTAGAGACAATGGGCTGCTTATTCGCTAAATTATTAGCTATTCGGTTTCCAATTACAGGTCTGGCATGTCAATTGCCAACGCCATATTGCGCCGTATTGCCCTCGGCATAACCAATCAGCGAGCTCAGGTGGAAGTCTGCTTTCCCCGAACCGCGCATGTGCCATGTAGTCAGTCACAAAATTCTGTGGAAAAGTTCATGCACGGTGTTTGGATGTTAGTTTGTTTTTCGGTGTTTTCCACCCACTGAATCCCTGATATTTTGGAGTTAGGGACCTCACTGCAATTCTAACGTCCATGAATGCAAAAGGAAGCAAACGGGTTGAAGGCTGATGACATAATTCGTCGGAGAAAATCGTGCTTTTGTGTTGTTTCGTTCGCAGGAAGTGAGCCAGCATTACGGCGTGAAGACATTTGAAATGGCGGACGATTCTCAGGAGCCTTACGGTGCAGAGTCGTATAGGCCAAGACACAGAAGAATTAGAACTGACAGGCGAGATGGGAGGCGAGCAAATCGCTCTGATGCAAATTCATCTCCGGCTTCACTCTCCTCGGCGGATCACCAAAACCACGAAAATGACGAGGCTGGAGCTACGAATGATCTATCATCCAGTACCGATAGGGATGGAAGAAGGGGTGAAGCGGACGATTCTCAGGAGCCTTACGGTACAGAGTCGTATAGATCGAATCACAGAAGAGATAGAACTGAAAGGCGAGAGGAGAGGCGAGCAAATCACTTTGATGCAGATTCATCTCCAGCTTCACTATCCACGACGGATCACCAAAACCATGAAAATGCCGACGAGGCTGAAGTTGCGAATGATCGATCGGAAGCGGCGGCGCGGAGAGAAAGAAGAGCTGAGCGGCGAAAAGCTAAAGAAGCAGAAGCGGAGGCTGGCGGTGAATCACCCAGCGTTGAGGGGGCAGCAGCAGCTGAGGAAGAAACGCCTAAAATGAGCTTAAAGAAAGAAAGAAAAGGCGAGAACGCCGGGAAAAAACGACGGGCCAAGAGAAATATGCGGGAGAAGCGGCGTTCAACAGGAGTCGTTATTATGCCGAACATGGATGTAAGTTTTGAAAGTATATTCCCTGGGTATCTCTTTGGCTTTTGTTCTTGGTTTGCCTGGGCTGAAAGAGGCCGAGCGAGCTCATAAGAACATTCTTAGTTTTTGTATGATCTTCTCATATTAAATTTCAACGTCACGGAAAATGCGAGATGCCTTCCATTTAACGCAAATTGCCAAATATTAATATTTTGCATGAAGATGAGTTCTGGCCATGTCTGTTAATTGTATCGGCTTAATACATTGCCATTCTTTATGCTTTCACGATTACAAGCGGTTTGCTTGAGGTCCTTCACTCGCTCACTGTTGATGGTAAACCAAGTGCAACGTGGAAACCAACTGGGGAACGGTTGTGATTCTGTTCCTGTCATTATAGTTATTCATCTTGTAATCAAATTTAAACAACAATGAGTGTTAAATTAAGTTCTTGCTCTATTGCTGTGCAAAGAAAGAATATTTGTACACACAAAATTTTATTTATGCACAGATGTGTCACATGTTGGTTGTTTTAAAGACTTCAAAAGCGCGAGTAGGCAATCAAATGTCTTCCGATTTTACGACATTCATGTAATCATTCCTGAGGTGGAAAGCGGGTGTTGTTGCCACTTATCTCACCTTAATGAGTGAAAAGTGTACATCTGGGATTTTCTTTGTAAAACGTAGTTATGGTCGTTGGTTCCATGTGCCTTTGCAAACCAGCGGTTTGTTTTGAGGATAAGTTGATGTAAACACCGCTGTGAACAAAATATTATTCGACGAACTCGTCAAAATACCTTTACTGAATACTGTCATACAGATTTATAATGGTCAAAACTTTTATACTTTGCAAAGACAAGACTTTGTCAGCGAGCTCTTTACAATATATCAGGCTGCTCTCATTCCGCTTTGTCAGGTTAAGAACTGTGGTTTTATTATCAGTCCGTGAGATCTGCACTTGTACGCTGTGTATTGTTTGTAAAACTGCTAGAGGATGCGTCAGACGTGATTTGCCGGGAAATCAAGGTAAACAACGAACTTCAATCGAGCAGTTTTGGCCGCTTGACTATTTGAGTTACTTTATTCTCAACGCTTTCTAGAAGTCATTTTAAATATGTTGAAACTAATTTGTATACAACAGAATAATATATACTGCGTACGTTCAATAGTCGCTCACTTTCATGAATTTAAACAATTGACTGTTTTTACGGGATTTTATTTTCTGACAGATAAATCAAAGTTTTCAAAACCGTGAAAACAACAGGAAAATCTTCGGGAAATTCCGCAACAACCAATTGTTTTCATTTGATGACATGTGCATGATGTATTGCGTTTTGAATTCTAATTCGCCACGTAGCTGACAGTGTTTAAACGCTGATTGTTTTCATTCAGAGCGAAGAAGATGAGGACAAGAAACTGAAGGAAAATACTCAGCAGAACGAAGTTGTAGCAGATGATGGTGAAGGAGCGATGGAGGTGAGGACTAAGATTTCATTCTTGACTGAATTATCTTTCTAATTTAAGTGGAAACCGACATCGTTGAAATAGATTGGAAGAACGTTTGAGGTTGTCGATTGCAAATTAAACAAAAAAAAATAGTGGTGGTGTACATTAACATTAGTAGAAGTATGTACTCTGAAAACTATGGACTCGTTTAATTACTGTATTTTTAATATAGAATGTTGATTTTGGGTATTTGGTTGTTTGAGTTTGGCAGAACTGCAATTTTATGGAGGTCTGTCGATACACAGTTGACACAGACATTGGTGAACTTTGTGTTATGTCAATAAAATTGCAGCTATGTGCCTGCCAAATGAAAGGGTTGTACTTTGAAATGAACACTTCTGACCTGCAATTGGGGAAAGTACCAAAAAAGCATTATGTAAATTGAGTTGGGAGTACATTTTGGTTTTCCAGCTTGAAGTTACTGTTTATTTGAGCAGGTTCTATGTTCCAGTTACGCTTTATCTTAACTGTTTCTCATTTACCAAAGTATCAAATGTCGCTGTCAGTTCTTATCAATTTGGCTGGAGGCACATCCTTAGAATGGTGACCTTATAACAGCACTAAAGAAACCACTGTCTGCACACAGAATTTGTTGCTTTATCCGTCACACTTGTGGTTAAACCTCCAACTGGGGGCACTCAAGTCAGAACCAAAGTGCAAGCTGGGGAAGTGGTATATGTAAAACTCTGTGAAGTTGAGAACTTGCAGCTTTTCATTGATACTCAAGAAACCACATTCATTTGGTAGAAATGGTAATTGGGTTTTATAAATTGAAAATTCATATCTTCTTGTATATTTTAATTTATTTCAAGATTTCTTCTGAGGTTTGTACCCTGTTGTTTTGCAAGATCGAACTTAATGGCTTGATGACTTTTTCTACACATGTTTACATTCTTCTCAAGATTATGTGACTCTTGGCTTTCTTGGAGTTGTATTTTGGATATTTTTCTGTACTTAATCTTAACACAGACTCAAACATGTTTTGAAACAACTAGAATCCAACTTCTTGCCAACTTATGATATTGCAGAAACTCTATTTTCCTGTTAGTAAGTTGTTTGGTTTCATTCTTAATGTTCACATTAACAGCCCATCAGCTGTTATGAATGTTTCTATTCATGTGTGCAATCAACATCACCCTTGGTTGAAATATCAAGCAAAAGGTTTAGTGTGTAGTGTGTTATTTTGTTTTTCAAGAATTGCTTTATAACTTCTTATGAATGTGGACTTTTTTCAGAAACCCCTTTACTTCATTCACCAATAATACAGTCTAGTGTGCCATTGAAACTTAATTTGGCATAAAAAGTACAGTATTTCTAGATGAGTAACATGGATTTGACCTTATGTTTCTGTTGCAGAAAAATCTTAGCTTGTAGAATATCTTGACTAATGAAAATATTGAGGTCTGTTGCAAGAACTGGGTACAATAACTTTAAAAATGTTCCCTAGAATTTGATGCTCCAGTCTTAAAAGGTAGCAGTAAAAGTTTTAGATGTTCGTTTTTACGTCAAAACGGATGTCATTTTGAACTTGTTGTGTGCTTTTAGTCACAATAAAAATTCTTTTGGTATTTGGTAGTAAAGCATTATGGTCTTTGAGATCAAATTTTATATTTTTGTGTCAAATTTTATTTGTTGTTAAGTACATTGAGATATGAATTAATCAGTCTGATTAGTTTGGTGTATTTTGCCGTGTATAAGTCAACCCCCCTTTTTGCAGTCAAAAAGCAGTAAGAGTTTTTTTTTATGACGAATCTTCACCCCAACCAGAGTATCTGTACACTGTGAACCTGGGTGACCCAGGGCACAGCTGGGTGACTGGGGTACTGTTAGCTGTGCAAATTTATTCATTACTTGGGACGGAAGGCACTGAGTTGAGGTTTTGGCTCCGTTTTTATTTTTTTTTATTTTTTGTGTCGCGATTGTTTGAGCATGTGTTAACTTGTGTGGTGGCGCAGTGGTTAGTGGCGAACTGATCGAACTTGGATCTCAACAAGGCACGGGTTTGAATCCCGTCAGATACATCTTAATTTTTTTTCCCTCGCTGATATTTTTCCTCTTTTCTCTTTTTTTTTTTTTCAAAACAGAGCAACTCATTTTAGCAGAAATCACAAGCTTTATTGCATAAAATCATGATAAATAATTGAAGGCCTTTTCATTCATGCACGAGCATGGATTCCCGTTTTACTCTAAGCAAGGCTTGTTCATATTTCCTTTCCAACGGCGGTAAACAAGATAGATCGAAGTATTCATGGCAAATTTACCAAGTATACGGCAGGCCAGCTCGAGTCAGGCTGCAGCATAGCCACTTGTTTAATTTGTTTCTGTTTTTAATTTTTTCTTCAAGATATTAGACAGAGAGTTTAGAAAATAATTCTGCAGCATTGACTCATCTTTGATATGTATTTGATTATCGCAGGTAATGATCATGATCATAAACACAATCAAATTTGTACATGACTTGTATGCCACCAAGTTAAGATATCCACTGGGTTGTTTGTCTTTTCATTTTGTTTAGAGTTCAACATTAAATGACAGTTCAGTGTTTTTTACCATGACCCATGTGGAGTAGATATAAACCAAAAGTTAAAAATTGTCACATTGCTGGAAGGTGAATCATGACGAGAGTCAATCATTTGTACACAACATAAAAACTGCAGCATAGTTTTGATTTAACTTAAAAGTTTTCTTTATTGCTTCTTTTTTTGTGTAATTGCTGGTTCTAATAGCTTTTATTGAGTTAAGAGGGGTGAAAAAACATCTTCTGTTTTTTGATCATGTGATTTCTAGAGGTAAGTTTTTGTTGCTCAATGGTTGACTTGTGCAAGGCAAAATTCAGTATTACAATGTACAATACCATCCGGAGGTAATGTAACCTGACTCGAGAGTCAGCGAGTCGAAGACCATTTGAGTCATTGAGCGACGCTCGAGTCAGTTATGCAAAAGCTCGGATTAATTGACTTTGCATCGAGTCATTTCAAGTTGCACACTTGCAGTACTCAGATCCACATAAACGATCCATTTCTTTGCTGCTTCATGGAATGCGGACTCAAAACCTGCAGTAAAGATCAAAAGCAACTTCTGCTCTTGCAAACAGTGTCGTTAACATAAAAAATCTCAAACAGACGGTTACTGTGTGCAATTCTTAACAGCACGCAATGTAGTTACAAATTTTGATGTTTATTCCCAATTGTTGTTTTCGTTTTTCCCCAGAATAAAATCCTGGAATTCTTTCAGTTACATGTAATGTTTTTGTTAAAAAGCGTAAAATAGCACTAATACAGTGATAGAAACGCATTTAGTACATGTGAAACGCTTTTGATGTTGCTGCGAAGGTCTCGTGGCCGGTCCGGAATTCCAACTTCGACAACTGCTTCAAGGAATAAATTAGAAAACATATCTTTCCGTCTCAAATAACGTGAATCAGCATGCTACTTGTTCTGTGAACATGTTTGTTAACCGTGTCCTTCAATTCATGATCAGTCTCGTAGATAGAGCACTTGTAAGTTGTTTACGCCAAGGTCGTTCCAGTGTCTGACTTGTTTGACTCTCGAGGCAACGAGTCGATCTGCAGCGAGAAAGGTTTTCGATAAATCTGTGTTGTTGTTTGTTCACTTTTGAAGACAAATTACATCTTATAAGCTTAAAAGAGCTTATATTTTTAGTGACAGATCTCTTGTTATTCCCGAACCTATTCTTGATCTGAGATCCCTGAAGCTTTTGAAATAGTTTCATAGACTACGAGTAGTCCCTTATTTTCCTCCAGAAGATTGTCGAGTGAGCGATCAAGAATCCAAAATGGTGCGCGAAAACTGAGGCAAAGATCTGGTAAAGATCAGTCTTTCTTGCTCGCAAAGAACTCATTGTCAAAACAGGCACTTGTGTTGTTTCAAGAAAAAAGCAAAACAGCGCAAGATGACTGTGTGGTGTCAGTCTTTTAGGGAGCCTATTCTCGGAGATTTCTTAGTTTGTCAACTCAAAACAAATCTTAGTGCAGCAGATTTACTGTTTTCAAGTTTGTTGCGATGTATTTTAGTCTTCATGCACTGAGTTACGATTGTGCACCATGTTGAATTAGCATAAAATGTGTAGGACTGGTGCTGAAATTACAGCACATCCAATGCAATTGATGTTATGTTACATAACTTCTGAAACAAGAATATTGAGCTTAGATGAACATTTTATCATCAAACAATTTTGTATGAGGATCAGGTAGAGATCATGGACTACAAAGCACAGTGATGTATGGAACAGTTTGCCTGCAAGTCTTTAGAGAAAACCTGCTCTTAATGCCTTTAAATTTCCTCTGTGAACTTTGTCTCTGGCTCATTTTTATTTGCAGTTGCTGTTTCTTATGTAGTTGCAGCCCAAGTTATTAGCCATGCATTCTATGATAAGTGTAAAACTTACCCTCACCAAGAAATTTGCTTTCAAGTGGTGAGAAAAGTGGAGTGTGAAGAAAAAGAGAAAAGAAAACAAGCATGAGAAGGCAGTTTTGCATTGTACCTTAAAATGAACATGTCCTTTTTTAATTGTACTTAATAAAAAAGCTTTTAGTAAAAGACACTAATATGTTCATTAAAACAAACTTGTTTTCTTTGCTTGTTTCATGACAGGACACCCCAAGGAGTAGTAGAGGGTGAGTGGAGAACTTACTTGGAGTGATGTTGCAGAATACAGTTCTTTAAGTTCCCAACCAGAGACAGACTTTTCTTACTTTACAGTCTACAGGTCATAGAATTGTGTTGTTTTGCAAAATTAATAGAGCTGCGCCAGCTTGATTCATGTTTTTGAACTGAAGAATTGAAGGATACAGATTTGGACAGTGTTTCATTTTGTTGGTGTACATGCATGTGTTGTGGTCTGGGCTATTTTCCCCTGGAAACAGGAATAAAAATTGGGATGTGCAATGTAAACCGGAAATACATGTATGGTAAACTTTTTTATTAAGTGTACCATACTGTTCTGGTATAACATGCAAATAATGAAGAAAGCAAATTTGTTGATGTCCAATGTTTTTTTTTATTATTAAAAGTAGATGTAAAAAAACATTGTGGGGAACTAAAGGTGTTTTGTGACAACAATTTAGTGATTTTTTAAAATAATTGCTAGTGTTGGTTGCGAAGATGCTTTCAGACTATTAAAAGAAGAGAGGTTTTATCCCCAGCTTTAAATTGCTTTGTTAAGTTTAAAAGAATTATACTGAGCAAGACAAAGTTAGCAGTTTGTGTAACCGCCCCACCCCCTCCCCCACTCACATATGAAGTCCAGCCATCCCTCCCTGTTATTTGCCGGCTTTGTTTTATGGGTAAAATTTTGAGGTATACATGTGCATTTACCGTTGAATGAAAATGAAATGTTTCTTTTTGCCATAAAGTTGGGTAGAAAACAAACTCAATATACTGTTTCCATTTATTAATCGGAGAGGTTTACAGGATATTGCAGTTAAATTACAAATGCTCAACTTAATTAATGTTGTACAAATGACCATATTGAGAACCCCCAGTGTTTTTTTTCTGTAGAATATATCTGTCCATAGTTCCATACCAGTTTCTGTCACATGTAGTATTGTCTCTAATCCTTGCATCCAACTTTCTGTTCAGGTAGAATTGTCAGAGCTGCATTTGAAACTTAATTTAATTGCTGTTTCATTTTCTTCAGCTTTTGTGTCTCAAATTTGTAATATTTTGTTTTTATTGTTTGATAACTTAATAGCTCATGGTTAAGATTAATTTAGGTAATTAAGTTTTTATCAGGCTGTTGGAATAAGCAGGAACCAGTGACTGGCCACTTGCTATATCTGGTTTTGACTGTCTACTAACTGCAATGACTTTTGTTCAGCAGAACAAACAAGAGATTGGAGCAAAAAGTGGTAAGTTTATGTATTATTATCTTTGAAGGGGGAGGAGAGGGGGAAGAACAGACAATTATTAGACAGTAGTTAAGTATAAAATTGAGCCTTGCATCTTGTTTCAGTAGCTCGAACAAAGTAATTTATTTGTACTGCATGTTCAGATTTTTTCAGTCTGCTTTCAATTAAGTATTTGTAATTACATGGGGCTTGTGAAACTAAAGATAAATGTCTTGTGATTTCAAAGTTTCGCTTAATTGTCTGAGTTGCAGAAGTGACAAGGGTAATTTGAAAACTTTGAAAATGGAAATGAAATTAAACTCTAATTTCGTGTACCCCCTTTATTTAATATTTGTTTACAGCAATCGTGGCCGACTATCCACACTGTCTTAGGCCAACTGTGGCCGAGCTGTTGAGAGTGTAGTAAACTTTTTGATCAGAACCATCATTATCACATCGTTTTCAAGTCTGAGAAGCAACAAGTTTTGTTTGTTTAGAAACCCGCTTAGTAAACAATTACATATTGAGAAGTTGATTTGCTTGAAAAATCAAAGCAGTGAAATTACATTTTTTCAAATTGAGTTACAGATTGCCGAATGTTTTTAAATTGTTTTTGAGTATAACCAATTGAAGAAGACCTAATTCTCGCAAAATAGTCTAGTTTTGCATGTGTGTTGTTTGTATTTTATTGAAAATGGATTTTGTGCTGAATCTAAAACTGCATTTTCACCAAAGTTACGAGTTCCTCTAAAAGTTCATCTGAAAGATCAGTCCGGAACTATGAAAAAATCTATTTTGAACTCTAAATGAAGAATAGATTTAGAATGTAAAGTATTTGAAGCTTATTTGGTCATTTCTTTTGTATATTTGGTGGCTCTGAAAAGAGCCGTTTTTGGTCCCTTTATATAGAACTGGTTTAGTAAAACTTAGACGAAGACGGAACCAACTTGCCGGACTTGCGCATCTCTGCAACGGTGTCGGAGATAAGGCTCAACTTTTGCAATCAGTTGCGGTTCTAGAATGACTCACATTTTAGAACAAGTATTTTCTATCTTTACATTTATCATTAAGCAAGTGCAATAAAAAGATATATCCAGGGAGATGAAAACAAATAACTGACAAACCGCAAAGAAAAGAAAATTGCTATGGTTGTTCACTCGATGTGTGCCTGTTGTGAAATTTGGAAATGAGTTGACCACGTAACTGAGAATATAAATACGCTCAGTCATGCCCAGTCTGGGTCGGCCATGCTCAGCCATCTTTGGCCATGCTCAGCCACCGTCAGCCATGCTCAGCCACCATCGGCCACGGTCGGCCATGCTCAGCCATGGTCGGTTCTTAACTTCAAGGATGGTCGGCCAACATCGGCCACAAAATCCTCATTGGACAAAAAGGCATACCATGGCAAAGACAGCAAAATTTCTTAAATTAAAATAGTTATTAATTCCATGCCTGGTGTCAGCTGCATTGCTTATCTTGCCAGAAACCCTTAAAGTGTTTCATAATGCATAATATATTACGTATCTATAGAGTTGCTAAGCAACCAACAGACCAATCAAATACAAACAATTCCACCCTGAATTCAGAAAATAGTTTTTCCTTCGTTGCTTTAAAAATTAAAACATTTTGCCATGCCTAATTTTTGAGTTGTTAAAAATAATAATTTTCCTTAAAATAATATAAAAGGAATTTGCAGTAAAAACTAAATAATCTGTGTGACATGTTCAACCGTTTTTTTACAGGTACAAGCTGGTGAAGTGATAGAAAACCAAGTGTTACAAGAGCAGTTGGATAAGGCCAACAAGGTGAGTGTCTTCCATCAGGGGTCAAAGAGTAAGCAGAAAGGGTGACCAGAAACAGCTGAGAATTATTTTTCAAAAAAGTGACAATTTAGTGTTTAGATTTCCATTGATTAGTACTGTTACCAACATTACTTTTATTATTAACTGGCCTGGTGGGGAGGGG
>JAOBYE010677073.1:0-11688 GCA_025403585.1 Parazoanthus swiftii
TTTTAAATTGACTACTTTTTTCAAAAATCAAACTAGAAACTCATACAGAATTTATAGCAAAAGGCTTTTTTTTGGGGGTTATATGCACTTTGATTGTTAGTCTCAATTTATGAAGGATTATGCATTAATCGCATGTTAAAGGGCATGACATAATTCTTAATCGTTTAGAAAATCATTGGCCTATATCAATCGGTGAGTATCTGTTGATTACAGGCCTGTTTTAGCACCAAAGGCGTTCTTTGTTGCTATGGATGACACAGTGATTTTGGTAATTCATACTATGAAATCTTAGTATAACGACGTCTGCCTTGCGTAATTTGTACTATCCGCTCTTCTGGCAGGTCTGCTTTGACGTTACTACATGTTATGCTTTGAAAGACTAACATATCGGCAAGGCGCCGGCGAAAATACAGACTTGCGTAGAAACAACAGAGCAGTGTTTCTTACAAGTCTTACAAGTAGATTAATTTATGTTTAGAAAACATTTTTAACATGTCTCTACGTGTATACATTTTTCTTTGCTACAGGATTACCATGCAAATGATCAAATAACACCAACAAAAGACGGACAACAATCGTACAACCTTCTGAACTCCTCCGAATCGGGAGGCAAAACTACGATTGAGATCAGCCGTAAGAGAAACACTTCGGATTCTAACGATACGCAGTTTACAGTACGTAATTACGTAATCATTACGTTACGTAAAGATGTAAGACACTAGTTGACGATATTCAGTTTATCATTTTTATCATTTTGTAATAATAATGATAATAATAATAATAATAAAATGCAACTATCAACGTTATACCAGGGGGATGTGGGACGGGACATTTCGGATCCTTCCTGTTAGCTCGAAGGTCAGGTACTTGAATAAAAGGACGCCTCTAAATCCTGTTTATTTTTTTTGATTAAAATAATTACGCGAATGTGGTCGTTTCACGGTGGATAAAAAAAAATCAAGATAAACAGCCCTGCTAGTCTTTTGACTTCTTTTCTTGTTCCGATTGGGAAGGAGGTCATTACTCTAGTGGGATACAACAACATCAACAACAACAACAAAGATTTTTCCCTGTCGCGATTAATTTAACAGATGCAAAAGATATTTAGAGATTATGGTGCAAAGATAAACAATTGGTCACTCACCTGAAATGTCCATAAGGGCTTAAAATGTCTGGAGGCCAGTATTGGATTTTTATGGACGATTCATACACGAGGTAACAGAGAAGACAAAGATAAAAAACAAAATGTAAGGGAAACTGCACTCAGTCTTTGCCAGTCCTTTTTTTAGAAACATTAGCTTCATATGCTGTTGAAGAAATTTTAAAGTCTTCTTTGATACCACTCCACTCAACTGGACCTTGGAATCGCATGTTGTATTTATGTACCTTACTTGACTCAGTGAAAAATGATTGAAAAACGGGTGGCGGGAGATGAGCATTTGTGCTTGTGGGTAAAAGTTGGGTTGTGACTGGGGTAAAACCCAGGTTAGAATTCTACCCTGTTGTGTCCTTCTTTGCTGTGTTTTTGTTCAATCTGGTAATGAGTTTATTAAGCATCTTGTGTTAGTGTGTGTGAGGTTAGCGCAGTTGGTAAGATTTGTAATTGCCAAACAGGAGGTCCCGGGTTTAATCCCCGATCTGGTCGAAGGCTGAACTTTTTGTGCGACCTTCTTTTGCTGCACCAATCGCGGACAGAAACGATAAGCTCTTTGTCTTAGTTTGTATTCTATATCATGGGACTTAAAAGAACCCCCCCCCCCTTCCCCCCCCACACACACACATGGCTTCTTGAAAAGAGTGTAATTACAGTTTTATGGTGAGTGCCGCATCGGAAAGTACGTCCTATGGGTGCAGATGTGTTAACCTCAGTAAGATAAGTGTCTTCGAAGGAAAATACGTTTTACACAAATTACGAAATTACCATTAAAGTAATCATTTTGAAACAATTGCCTTTACAGGCTGGTAAGGAAGTGTATGTTGCATGGGCTTACCACACATCAAAAGACGCTCTGAGTTTCCATAGCGCGAAAGGTTATAGCTCTGCCAAGGTCCTCTTTGTCCCTGTTGCTCCAACCGCCACTACAAGCGGGGGCTCAACAGAAATGGGACCGCAAACCACCCGTGCTCCTACCTCCCAGCCAATGGGATCGCAAGCTCCTACTTCCCATGGGTCACGTGTTTTTGTTTCGTCCCAGGTCATTTTTCTGTTGCTCTCACTCGTATTCAGTATGTAGTATTGTACAGGGATCGAGAATCACAATAGACATAGAGGCATTATATTTTCTACTAGATAAGAGAATGGATTATCTTACAAATTTGCAGGTATACTTAACATTAGTTTACAATCGGATGGTATTATGCATTTAGTGTCAAGACTTTTAATGTGATCTCATAGTTAGAAATGTCCGCTGATTTTTTTTCTTGGGTATAGTTGGTAAATAAAGAAAAATCAATTGACACGTTGCCGACTTGTGTTTTGAGATTTTATTCAATAGTCTTTCGATATCAGTGCAAGGGATGATATGCGGTAGTCAACAACTGTTCCCCTGTATTAAACTACGAATAAATACTGCTTGATCATCTGCAGTAAACAAAACACAAGCCAAAAATTTGCTTTAAACTTGAGACATGGCGAACAACAAATTAACTGTCCAAATTTTTCCGAGCTAACTTCTGAAGCTTTCTAGCAATTAAAATGAAACTTGCAGTACCTGTAGCCTAAGCAAGGCACACCTTTTAATGCTTGTCGTCTTGAATATACTTTATACTGATTACCGTAAACCAAATTAAGCTTCCTCTGTCCAATGCCAACGGGTTTGGCACGCGATGTAGAATCAAGTTCCCAGTCATATGGAACTCAACTGGGATCAAATTCCCGGGTTGGCCGGGGGGGAGGCGTCGCGTTTTGACTTTATTTGTGCATAACGCCCGATAAACGCATACAATTGTGTTTATATAGCAGGAAGATACGAATATAAATTCACTTCCTGTAATAGAAATTCCAAGTTCCAGGTCCCACACTTCCCACCAGCCCGCTCTCAACAATACGGGTTTAACTGTCCGACTGGCAAGGAGCGAGGGAACAGGTATGGTTCTAATAATATTTATAAATCACGAACAATGTCTATATCAGGTATATGACTCAAAAATTCACTAGCTGTTGAACTTGGCTTCACTTACTGAAAAATGCAATTTACTATGGGTATTCAGTTGGCGCTTGAAATCATAAAAAGTGTTATTTAAAACTAATTTTTTTGATAAAAATTCTAAATCTAAGTTAAAAGTTTACTTCCAAAAAGTCCAAACTTTAACTTGTAAAACAGCAATATCATTTATAGAATAACAACAGAAATCGAGTCTTTTTAAAACAAAGCTCTCAATTCAATTAATCACGCTATATTATATTTAAGAGCAACTATATGTAAAACATCTTAAACTGACGGAAATTTTCAGTTTCAGCTCTTTTGATACATGTTTTTTATAGCTCAGCAGTTTAATTAAGCTTTCTTTGCATTTCGTTGTATCAGCTACCTTTTTGTCTGTAGTAGAGCTTCTTCAAACTGCACATAGCTTTTTGGGCTCTGGACGTTTATCGTGCCACTAGTTTAATTCATAAGAACCATTGTCAAAATTGAAGAAAGTACAATAAGCACTGCCAAGCATGTGGTTGCTTCTGTTCTCTGAGACCGAGATGATGGCGTAGTGATGTCTGTTGTTGGCTTTGTAGTCGGCTGGACAGGTGTGGTTATATCTGTAGGGTTGATACCAGTGGTTGCATTTGGGGTGAGCGTCGTCATGTTTGGAGCGCGCGTTGTTGGCTTGGGAATAACTTGATCATGAGCAATTACAAGTTTTCTAGTGCTGTACTGACCCCGCCCAACGCCATGGTATGGCAACAAGCGGCTGTTAGTGCCCTCCTGGCTATCGTGATAGGCGAACACCACATAAACCCCTTTACCAACCTGTGAGAATTGATGCACATAACTCAGTCAGTCAAGCACAGTCACGACACCAAGCAAGCAATTGGTCGCTGGAGATTGTTTTACTTTTGAGGGCCTAAGTTGATAAGCTGGTCGTGTCAAGTGGACGTTATTGAATCTCCCCAAAGTGCTTTCAGTCAGGTTAAAATTGCAGTATAGCGCGTCCTAATTTTAAAGGTTTTTTAATTTTTAAAGTGCTACGGTTATAGTAAATATATTAACACTAAGATGAATATTTTGTGAATAAACTACTTCGTGGTATGTTTTATTGAGTTATACAGGCTTGAGTCTGAGAAATTTTCCGAAGAGTGAATATTAGAGAGACTGAGGACAATTTGGAAGCCGAGGGACTGTATAAACTCAATACAACGTATCACTGAATTAGTTTATTCATTTTATGATTCAACAATAAATTTTTATTAGAGACAACCATTACTCAACAGTTGACGCGCGTGTGTGAAGTTTCATTTTAAAATCTGTTAACAATACCTGAATACCATCCAGACAACAAAAGCTAACACATTTGATGGTTTTATTCAGTATTTTATAAATAAATGTAAATTTACTTGGAAACATTTCATAAGGTTATTTAGGCAAAGTCGGGCTAAAATGTTTTCGGCAACGTTTGGTTCAGGAAGGGTGTTTTGATAAGTCTTGAAGCCTGTCGAACAATGAATAATATAAAAACCCAACCAAGTTTGTTTTCCGATCTAAAGATTAAAAACAATAAAAAGTTTAGTAAATCAGTAAATCTCTTGTTCTTAAACAAGGTCTGCAAATGGATTATTTCATGTTGAGTATCACATTACAGTTCACTCGAACAAAAATTTCTGGTCGAGAGGCTTGTTATAGCTACATGTATTAAAGCATTTCACAACTTGCTGCTTACCTAACTTTGTCGGCGCTGACGTAACATTTTCTTCTGAAACTTCTCTCCAAGAAATCCTCACAGTGATGGTTTTGAGAAAGTAGTAACTATTTAGCAAGGTTCAACAGTGTGATTCAAATCTGTGGTTTGAAGTTTGCTCAAAATTGCCTTTGACAAGCCTCAGTTTTAGATCAAGAAAAGTAGCGATTGGATTGGTTGGAATGGACTTAACAGGAAAAGGTGCTTTGAAAGTCCGGAATAGAGTAAACATTGCAATAAATTATAGGAAAATCAGCTTCCCTAGCAAAATTCTCTACTCCAGAGATATTTTCTCGGGTGTATTCACTGATATTAGCTCTGCGAAGGATATCATGTGATCGAATGTAACCAATAGTAACGCATGGTTTGGCGGTAAAAAATGTTGTTGAGTTAAAAAAAACGTTATTAACCCAATATCTACAAACAAGACTGGGAATACCTTTATCTAGCCTAGATCCTCAATGGTTTACTACTGGTCTTTGTGTTTGATAGGAACCTGGCACAATTTCGGTGTTATGATCGATGACGTCATCGAATCTGGCAGTTGCAGTTGTTGAGCGCGCGTATTTAATGAAAAAGGGGCGGGTAACAAGGCAAATATAGATCGTGTGGTGGAACTTAGAACTAGCGTGGTGAGAAAAATACCATTATATAGAGCTATAGAAAAAAAATGATTATCTGCTTATGAATTAATGTTAGTCTTACCGTGAACAACATGTCATCGCTGTCGAACGTGTTTCGTGTGCGACTAAACTCCAAGGTGGTTTTCCCATTAACCTCCGCTGACCGCTCCAGACTGTAGGACTGCGTCAAATCTCTGGTCGGTCTCTCGGTTCCGCTCACATGGTAATCCTGCATTTGAATGGACAGTGTTCAAGCAGCGATCGATGAGTCTGGAAATCTGGAAGGGTGTGTGTGTGTGGGGGGGGGGGGGGAGGGAAAAGGGGTTGGTAGAGAAGAGATGTTGAATGGTAGGAGCTTTCAACTGAAATTCTTCTTGGAACGTCTTTCAGTTACCGTCGAACTCATACTACCCGGTGATTGATTGATTGTTGTGCGTGAGATTGGTTGTTGTTGATCGAAATAATAGATATTTTTAAAACACCAAGATTCACTAATTATTATATAAAATTATATTGTGCTCGATAAATTTGTCTCTGTCGAACTGAACTTTATGAACGGTACTAAAACTGTATATTACTTTCGATAAAACCCTTAACTTACACTAGACTAGTTCTTAACATTTTGTGTTGCCGGAACAACCGTATTCCCCAACTTGCTGACCCATTCTTGGTTAAAACTCATAATCAACCTGAGATATGTTTTCAAATTGACTGTTTCTATGTCAGAGTCCTAACTTCCGCAATAATATTTTGCCTACTCTTGCTTCCGAGTGCATAGCGAAATTAAGAATGGATTAATTCAATATGAGTTTTACAAAAGTTTCCCAAGTAACCACTAACAGTATTAAATGCGCTTTCTCAGATTAAAAGTTAAGGTATGAAAAACTAACATCGACAGTCATGATCAGGCTAAACTTAAGTCTTATAACGGCCCGAAGTTTGTCGTAAAACGACAAATTTTAGTTTTTAGAAAAACACAAAGAGGAAAAAAATCTACTCAATCACCAGCTCTACAATATAAGTTACCCTGTGCACGCTCATGGTTATCCAGGTAAAATTCTAATTTAAGTTCGTACGTGCCCATTCTATAATAATGCACTGTATATTCATATGCTATCGAAATGGATGCACGCAATACATTTGAAGAACTGTTTTGAATGAAAAGCTGGTTTGATCGAAGTCTTATATTTAATTTCAGTGTTTAAGTGTTATTATTGTGGGGATCAAAGGTTTTTCCTTACACGACACCGAAAAATTTGACATTCATGAATCATGAGTCATCAATTAAGGCACAAGAAATTTCTTTATAAGTTAAAAATCTAAATAAATAACTTGATTGCAACAACAAAAAGTTAAAGTTAAAGCTAAACATTGTTTTCAAAGTTAAAAGAATGAAAACTGAAGATATATTTCAATATATCGCTTTTTCTGGTCCAAAGCTTTTTACTAATTATGCAAGTTTTTTTCTGCTGATTTTTAAGAGTCGTGGAAAGCCAAAGATGTTTATCTGGGGGACGAATTGACCCCCCACCCTTCTCTCTCTAAGATGTATTTAAAGTCACTCCAAAATGATAAAAGCTGGAACTATCAAACTTTCTGACTTTTCCTTTATATGATTTTCCACGGACGGTTTTATGCATTAGCTCCTTGCCATAGCAGCCACATTTATAGTTGACAATTTTTATCAAAATAAAAGGTCTTTTCTTAAATCATAATTATGTAATAATTTTCAATGAAATAAGTAAAGCTAGCTAATTTAACTGAATTTTTTGAGAAAATTTCAAATCAACTTAAGGCGACTCAAGTTCCAAGATGGCCGCCATGAAACTCAAGATGGCGAGTTTGTGATGTCATCGTGTCGTCATTGGTTAGCTGGCCAGTTTCCTGGACTTTAGAACGTGCAGAAATGCACGATGTCGGATTTGCAAATAAGTAATCTGCTTCAATCATTCTCGAAACTAAGCCACAGTTAACACTTCTTGAGTGAATTAATGGTAGTAGCTTTCTTCTTTATATCTTGAACGTATATTGAGCAAAGGAAATTATTACTACTGATTTTCAAACACTGTTTTGTAATATATTTTAAACTTATATTTTTCAAAACAATGAGACTAAAAAGCAGCCAAAAACTGAGAATACGCAGAGAACTCAGGAGAAGACTATAAATGAAACGTCTATTTCTGAAATAATTCGGAGAGAATGACCAGAGAATCGCCGCTATAAAAAAAAAATGCTAGAGAGCAGTGCAACGTCACACTTGATTGTAGCAAATACGCGAATCTGGTGTACAGAGCCATTATATAATTGTATTCTCAAGTAAATAAAAAAAAAGTAAAGTGGTACATTTATGTTGCGCTTTTCTCATATGAATATGCTCAAAGGCGCATTGCAATGATCAGTTTACCATGTGTGCTGGTCCATGTATGCTGGTACTCATTTTAACGACCTTGGACGGATGGAAAGCTGAGCGAAATTTAGCGGGAAAAAAGGCCAACCAAACGTTCAACCCTCGACCAGGCCGGGGACTGAACCCGGTATCTTAGGTTTGGAGGCAGAGATTCACCAACGCGCCAACATCTTCTCAAGTTTGACAGACCAATTCATTTGATTACATTTCGGAAAATTAAAAGTCGATTTGGGGAACTAGTTTGTTAATAGCGTTTGAACGTACACATATACACACAACTAAACAGTTCTGGAATCGGGATAAAGAACCAAGAACGCCTTTAAAAACATCTGTCGTTATTAAAAATGATCCCGAAAAACACTGAGAACGTTCTGGCTTTAGTCCAAAAAATACGATTGGCGTTTTGATAAAAAGAAAAAGGTGTGCGGCACCGAATGGAACGAATAGGATTGTCCTTTCTGTAGATTTTAAAACGAACATTGCCAAATGGATTTTCACTTACATTCAAGTACCCCACGGTACCAGCAAACACGCCTCCTACAACACAATCTAAATCGGCCATCCCCGAGTTTTTGTCAGAAAAACCAAGTCCAACCCAACCGCTTGCGTCAACTTCAACTTTGAAATACAGATTTTCTTCTGTTGTGTTGTAGGTCCAGAAAAACCTGTAGTCATCGCTTAAAATTTCTGAATTTTCGTAGTTCACAGCAAAAGCCATCGTCGTGGTCAAAGCGAAGAGCAAAAAGACATTCAGAGCGGACATTTTGAAAATGTATGTGCATCAGCGTCTTTCCGACTATGTGGTGTTAGTTGTGGTTCGAGGTAGAAACCTTGTTCTAAATAAACATGGAGCAACGCCTTTATATTTATATCTCAGTATAATACATATGCACTTTCAGTATAATTTACATACACAATATTAAAAATCCTTTGAACAGTAAATTTTCCTTTTTTGACGAGCGATTAATACCTCCGAACACAATAACTATCGTAAAGACGTAAAGAAGTTGCGTCAGAGTAGAAGGTTGACAAATACGCAGACTAACAAAGAAAAGAACTGTCTGTTAAAAAAAGAGAGATAAAAAGTACAGAGTAGAATAAAGATCCAAAAAAACATACACATGTTCAATTCGCTTACAACTACAATGTACGTATCAGCCTGGATATGAAAGTTATCAATGTGGTTAGCCGAGCATACTGGAAGCTCATCAAAAACTTGGTGCAGATATTTCAATATGCGAAAGCTTTCGATTTGCTTTCGTAGTTAAATATCAGTCGCCATGCATAAACAAACCGTTGCTAAGTGAATCACAACCGAGGAATACGTGTCATTGGCTGGATGTATCTCAAGTTGATGTTTGACCTTGCGTGATATTACTTATTTTGGAGCAATATTCAGATATTCTGTGTGGTTCAACGAGATCACGCGCTGTGAGATATTTATCACTTTGTAAGAAAATATAAATGTTTGGACCAACTGTCAAGGTTCAAACAATCCAGCCATGGCCTTCTGTCTTATGTCCGGATACCACTGGTTAAACAGCCCAGATCTATAGTGAATGAAAGATGGAGGAGTAAAAAACAAAAATAACCGAAAGACTTTCCATTTCTCCTTTTCCCTGTTTTGTGACCAATGTGCGGTTAAATGCGATTGACTGTACACCGTCTACACTCAAGTGTTTCCAAAACCATCCGTTCTTTTGCCGAAAACATTCAAAACGATTCCCACTCATCCTAGCACTTTTACATCGTGTGCACCCATCCACACGACAACGCCTCATATAGCTGTACCACGTGTGTAAGAGAAGACAAGAGTTGGCCTATTTTGATTATGATTATCACCACAGGAAGCCCCAACTCACGGCTTAAATTAGCGTACGTAACCGAATACTGAAGAAACAGTTTGAGGTCGCTCCTCTCAGTTATTATCCATAATTTACAATAGCCAAATTTATACCAAAGATGAATTATCCGACAGAGAGCAATTATCCGACTACGAAGTATAATTCATTTAGATTTAAATTCGGTTTTCGAGGCGAATCTATGGCTTGATAAAATTATTTTAAATTGTCCCTAATTCGTCTTGAAGACGTTCCAGCAGACGGACTTTTCGTTTTTGACGGAAAATGCAGCCCTAAGTTTATATCTAGAAGGAAAATGAAAATACTTTCGCCGTAGTGAGAACTGGTTGTAATTTGGTTGTAAGGTAGATTCAGAGATTTGTCACTGGCTCAAATTTGAATTGCTATCCAACACAAATCCCCTGTCCATTGGATAATTTATCTTGACGGATAACTCATCTATAGTATAACCTCGGACAATCAATGTATTTTGCAAAGTTTCTCACATATACTGGACGTTACTAACAGTGGTTACTGGAAAGCGATATCGAAAGATATATATTTCTTCAGCATATCAAAAATGGAAGTTTCTCAAAGTAATTTCATTAATTATGGTTTCCATGGCAATCCAATAGGATATCAAATGAACACATTTTACGCAAACTTTACTTAGTGTTGTTTTTTAAAATAAAGCAACAAAGTTTAGTGTTTCCTTAATTTTTCAAAACATGAAGCTGGCGCAAAAGTTTGTTTAAATTTTTAAAAAGTTGCTATAGTTTTTCATTTGCAAAACAATTGGTTAAAATTCAAAAATACTTACGAAAGCTACGACCTTGTGATATTCATCTTTTTTCAATAATATCGACACCACTCTAATTATATTCTAACTGTTTCCGTCTCATCACAAATATCGCATTCCTTTCAGGCCCCGTCCACACACATCCGGATATTTTTGAAAACGGAGATTTTTTTCTCCGTTTTCCAAAAAATACGCGTCCACACGTAGCGTTTTTGAATCGTATTTGCCGTCCACACGAATACGCTAATGCCAGGTAAATGCGCTAGCTCTCTCTATAGAGCAGGCGCTGTAACCAATAGAGCATGCGCTCGGAACACACTATAACTGTATGACGTCATCGTATTCGAAAACCTCTGTTTCGCCCGTCCACACGAATACGATAAAAATCCGTTTTCAAAAATCTCCACTCTGGAGAGCGTTTTCGAAAACCTTCGTTTTCAGTGATCTAAAACGCCATATACGTGTGGACGGAAGGCGAAAACGGAGAAAAAAAATCTCCGTTTTCAAAAATATCCGGATACGTGTGGACGAGGCCTCAAAAACACTTGAATGTATAGCTGCCTCACAGAAACAATGAACTGTCTTGCTTCGAATGATGTACCTTACAAGCTCCAGTCTGCGTATATCGATAGGTGCTTTCGTAGTACCGAATCAGCTCTAATCAGCGTTTTAGCAACATTCTGGTTGCTACACACCAGGAAGTGGTTCTGCTTCTTCTGAACTTATTGGCTGCCTTTGATACTATAAACACATTCTGCTCTCTTAATACGTCTACGGATCAAATGAACCCCCTCCTAATAATTGTTGGTGTTTCTCAGAAAGGCCTAATCATTTCAAAAAGGTGAAGCCTTCATTTAAAATTATTAAATCACTAACTACTTCTAGTTACAGATCAGGCATTATTAACACTAATACATTAGTATTAAGCTAACTAGTTATTGGATTGTCACTGTTGGGATGTGTAACAGTATCTAAAATACTCGTGTATTATTATTATTATTATTATTATTATTGTTATTATTGTTATTATTGTTATTATTTTAATATATTATTATTATTATTGTTATTATTGTTATTATTGTTATTATTGTTATTATTGTTATTATTGTTATTATTATTATTATTATTATT
>JAOBYE010677184.1:0-11687 GCA_025403585.1 Parazoanthus swiftii
AAGCCTCGTCACGGTGTCGAGGCTTGGAGGGCAATAACAAAGGATTTGTTCCACATGGCTGCTGCGTGAGATAAGTCAATTGGCAGATTTAGGGTCATAGTCTTTCTTTCAAGTGACAGCATTCCAAACCTAGTACAAGTTTCCCTCAATGATTTTCCTGCATTCAAAACTAACTCTAATGTATATCCCGTTTTACGATTTTTACCTCAATTGAATTAATTTGCTATAGAGAAAGCTTTAATGCTTGGTTTTTGAGTCTACCAGTAATGAGATATTTTGGCAAAAAGCCTGGCGCCTTAGCAGTGTACTGTTGTGAAATAAACGATATTGTTGCAGCTTCCATGCAGTAATATTGCAGAATATCACAATTTTGGAGACGTTCGAAATGGTCTGGAAAAAGTGCGGAACGTTTTCAAAATGGTCAAAAAAGTGATTTTACGGAAAATTTTAAATGTTTGTAAAATCGTTGAGATAGTTGAAAAAAATCAGAAAAAACCAAGGAAACTGAAACCAGCACTTCTGCTAAAAAGGTTTTTCTGGCTGAATAACAAGGATTGCACTTTGTCTTTTTCTTTCTCCTTGATATAGCATAACACTGCCAACATATACACTGCCGAAGCGGACTACGCTGAAATTAATCAAAGTGGAAATCAAAGGGATTTGCAATGGGAATTTCCTCGCGAGAAGCTGAAGTTTGTGACACCTCTTGGGAGCGGACAGTTTGGCCAGGTGTACAAGGGAGTAGGAGAAGGGTTTAAAACGGTTTCAGCACAGCTAATGGAGGTGGCTGTCAAATTATTAAAAGGTAAAACGGGTTAATTACCGAAGTGTGTTTTTCTAGCATTCAACGACCTTAAGCATCCGCTTCAAGTATTGTTGTGCTCTGAGTTCGTTCAACGGGCGTCACGTTAGAACGTGACGATGGTTAGTTTTTCCTCTTTTTTTAAATATTAATTGTAAACATTTTTTACCATAATGTAAATAGTACCTGAAATGCCCGTGGGGAGTTTATTATCAAAGCATCTTATCTTAATTTATATTAAAGCCATTCAAAGTTATTCAAAGTTCATCGAAAGATTCATTCAGCTTTTTGTTTTGAGCACTCGACAGGAGTTCAAATGTACAATCTTTCCGATGGTGGACAGATAAATATTTTGATTTAAACAACATTTTTATTTCTTCAAGTCCTTTTTTTGCTGTTAAATTGCTGTTTATAACCGACAGTTTCAGTACCACACAAACATTTCATGAGGCATTGTCGACAGTGGAACAGCAAAATATAGATGAAAGTATTCAACAAAAACAACTGCTGGAATATGCTACCAGTTTTGTTGAATGACGTTATTCTTTTGAGATCGAAAGTTTAGTTTTTTTCAACTTGCTTTTTGTTCACCTGACTGAATTCAGTTTGCCGCGGTATAGCAACATCAACAAATCGATTTTAAAATTTGACAAAACAATCTGAGAATCCGCATGTGTTGCTACAATAATGAAAAGATTACGTGGCTGCTTAATGTAGTAGATACTCGTGTTGAAACGTAAATGAAGTAATATGTAAATACCAACAACTCTTACTTCAAGCCCTCTATTACTTTTTCTTCTAATAAGTAATACCTTGTTACTGTTTCTTATAGAAAATGCAAGAGAACAAGATAAAGTCGATTTTCTCAAGGAGCTATATTTAATGAAAGGGCTGGAGCCGCACCCGCACGTCGTAAGGCTGCTAGGGTGTTGCACAACACAAGGTATGGTGCAGAGATGTAAACAAAGAACAAAGCGTTCGTTCAAATGGTTTACGTGTCTGATTAAGATTATGTTTGTCATTTACCAGAGTTACTAAGCGTTACTTTAATTTCTCAAAATATGGTCATAGATTCAAATGTGTTTGCACAGTTAAAGCTTTACTCTCTCTGGAGTTATAACCTACATGAGCATCACTTTTTTTTTTCTTGAGGAACTTTGTTACTTATTTAATAACACTTGTTTAATGTAAGCTGCGTGTGTCAATAATAAATCTGCTACCATCGTTACCTCTCACATTCTTCATTACTTGATGAAAATTTATTTATATTTCCTTAGAGCCGATATTAGAGATTCTGGAATATCTCCCATATGGTGATCTACTTGGATTCCTCAGAAGGTCACGCGGAAAAGAAGACATGTTCACGACAGGAGAGCGACGACCTAACTCTACTATTAAAGCTGATGAGTTGCTAAAGTTTGCGTGGATGATAGCCGATGGAATGGCTTTTCTGTCACGTAACAAGGTAATGGTTGTACTTTGAGCTAAAGTAGAAAATATATTCTGGTAACAAAAAACTAACAAAATGTTCATATATGCTGCAATCAACTGCACATGCGTTTATGATTTTCTGTTTTAGATATGCTAAAAATATGTACATGTTAAGTGTCTTTCCCGCTTACTAGGTTCTATAATTCCGCTTCCTTTTTCACCTACAAAACTTGCTCTTAAGCTATTTATCTACTTTATACGTTTTTATGCCTCCCTCATCATTCTCTTCATGGTAGTGGCAAACTGGAAAGACTTTGTTCCTTCGACCACTTCGCCGGCACTTCTCCTCTTTAAATACAATAAATCGAATTTCAGCTTCCCCTTTTTTAGTCTTGCTTTAATCACATAACGATATACATAAAAAAAATATCGATGCTAATTGTTTAAGAGTAGTGCTGTTTGAGCAAGTTTAGTAAAAAAAGGAAAATGCAACTGTAAGTAAATTGGTGCAAGATAAGAAGAAACTTGAAACTTGATATGCAACAATTTCATCAACCTCTCACATCAACCATTTGTTGTCCACAGATTGTGCACCGTGATCTGGCAGCGCGTAATGTACTGGTTGGGGAAGACACGGTGTGTAAGATTTCAGACTTCGGGCTTGCTCGTAATGTTCCAGACGATATTTACAACAGAAGGTCGGGGGTATGTTTTATCATTTACACGCCGGGCTGATTCTGGCATATGGCATCATCCCACAACTACTTGCGCGACTCGTGTGATTTTTTGCCTGAATTGCCTCCTTGCCTGATGCCATATGCCAAATCGAGGCGGCGCGCTGTGATTGGCTTACTGAGGTCACATGACAAACTGCCGATCGTCTTCGGTCGTATTTGTCGTGTTGTAATCCTTTTACTGGTTTTGTTGTGCTACAGAGGTTTAAACTTTCTTTATAGGCACGACTGCCAATAAAGTGGATGCCTCCAGAATCAATATTCCTAGGTCAGGCGACCTCCAAGAGTGATGTGTAAGTAGTTGATGGTACTGACTCAAACAAATAACTCGATAATACTTCCAACGCCTCCCTATTTACTCCTCATTCTTAATAATTAGGGAGCAAGATTATTGTGCCTTATTATGGCTATAAAAAGGATTTTCTTCAACTTATGGCGGGGAAAACTATCATTACGTAAATAATGTAATTAATGAAAAACTAAGTCATTTTTGAGGGTGAAAAAAAATATGAAATGAGTTTCATTGAGTAGCATAAAAGGCGGTTACAATTTGTGTTTTGAAAGCGTCTTTACTCAATGCTTTGATTTTATCATTCATGGCAAGATGTTTTAAAATTTAGAAATTTTGAACAAAAAAGAATTGGTTCACAACTTGATATACCGTATTTATTAACTTAAGTTGAACTGTTTTGATTTAACTATTTACCAATAACTATTAAGTCAAGTAAAAAACAGTTTTTCTCGTCCCGCTCACTTTCTTTCTGGCTGCCGTTTCCAATTTTACTTTTTGCTGTTATTACCCAAAGAGTCTAGCGAATTGCCGATAGTGCTTTCACGTTGTAACAGATGATGAACCATGATTGTTTGTGTTAAACTTTATGGGTGCAAACGTCGGCACAATTTAGATGTCCAAGCTAAAATCAAAACAATTACAAGAATGGATTGCACATGCAGCTTAAGTATGTACCGGTATGTGCGTTTCTGCTTTTTCTGCAAAAAGTACTGTGGCCTCGGAACTCACAATTTTCCAGTAAATAAAAGAATTATAGTAAAAATAATGAAAAGTAAGAACCGCCCGTCTTCTTTTCGTAAAAAGAATGAACGAGAAACAACTACTTTTTTGCTTCACCTAACATTGTCAGCCAACAAAAAATTAGTTAGCAAAATATTTGTTTTTCATTCGAGTTTCCTCAATAATGGCTGAGTTAACCTTGTTCACCAATTTACAGGTGGTCATATGGTATTGTACTTTGGGAAGTGTTTACTATTGGTGAGTAAGTCGTTATTCCGGGTATACGTACGCACTGAACTGAAATCGTTACTTTGGAAAATGGCCTAGTTAGTTGAAAATGCCGAAACTCAACTGTGTTTCGAATAGTTGTTTTAAAACCTGTTTTTTAATTTCTTTAGGTCGAACCTCCTTTATTGAATAATATTAACCTTTGTTTTTGGTTGACCCAGCAAGGGTTTGTGGGAGTGCTTCAACAATACAGGGCCCAGTTGTTCGAAAATAGGTCAACTTTAACTCGCGCTTAGATGAAACTTTAAGTTAAATTTCTTTATCTAGGAAGACGAAGTCCAGTCTTTATAAAGTAGTGTCAAAACCACTCCATGGAAACCCAGTTAGGATAGCCAAAATGACAGCCAAAATTAGTCTATAATTTTAAGTAAACACAATCATAGCGCTTACTCATTTTAAAAAAACATGACTGCCTGCTTGTGCTTTCTTTTGTGAACGCAAAAGAAGATATTGATATAAAATGTTCTTGCTGCAATCCATTTGGACACAATGGCTGTGTGACAAATATAACGCTTGGATCGCCTATAAATTTTCAGATAGCTACGAATACTTTTTCTGCTATTGTATGAGTAAAGTGAGTCAGTAACAGCGAGATAAGTATGTAACTCAAAACGTAATGTTCACCTAATAGGTGATGTTCCATATCCTAACATCAACGTAAGGGATTTGCCGCCAATGTTGGAGAACGGATACAGAATGAACAAGCCTCCTCACCTGTCCATCGAAATGTAAGGAGCAGATCGTGGAAGCAGTGGGATGATAGCGGGAGAGGGGATAGCGAGGAGACTGGAAAAGTTCGTGAATGTGTCGAGGACGTGAGAATTCTAACGATGACGGCCACAAACTTGCTTTCTTGTTTGTTTTATGCCTTATGTTTTATCAACTTGTTTCTAGCAGCCTATGGTTTGTACTTGAGCGACGTCTGGTCAAGTGTCCAACGTCACGAGGCTCCGAAATCGGGATTTTTATTGTCCGGGGAACGTTGGCTTCTTGAGGGATTTAGGGGTTTGATCCCAAAGAATGTATCGAAATTTGGAGGACCTTGGGATATACTAATGTATATTAAAGAGAGCAACAGGAATTTTAATTTTATTCTGGGGACGTAGATTATTCGTCCCCTTAGATTAAGTAGCACCGTTAGGGGGTAAAAACACCTTATCAGCACATTCCTAACATTCAAATCATGTCAGTTATCCAGTTGGGGTGGAGGCTCACTACTTCTATCTTAACCCTTAAACGTTCAGGGGGTTCTACGGACCCCCCTAGCTTTTTCCAATCTATTCTGAAGCTTTTGCGGCAATTAAAATGAGAAAATGTCTAGACGCTAATTGGATGATGTCATCACTTATACTTTATGCGAAATCAAATATGTAAATTCAAATTTGATTCGAGAAATGGATAGTATTTCACAAAATGTCATCAATTTTCAATTATTTCATTTTCGTTTGAAAATTTTGCTGTTTGAGGCTAAAATACATGTTTTCTATTAAAATCAAGGAAATATACTGCAAAATTTGCTAGAAATTAACTTTTTCAAAAACCTAAGATAGCGGCCAAGAGAACGAACATGTTGTCCAATGACTGTTTTCATAGCAACAATTCTTAATTATATCTTTATTGTAGTCATGGTAAGTAATAGCAAGGCTAAAGCTGCTTACAGGCCAACTGGCCAACTTTTATCTGAAACCATTTCTAAAATCTTGGAGGGGTGCAAATAACCTCCTGCAGCGTTGGGTTTTGCAGAGGCCTAAACGTTTAAGGATAAAAACAATGCCTAATTTGTGTTCTAAACATCTGACTTCAAACCGGCGCATCTCCGGTCTGCCAGGTCCGATTGCTAAGTGGTTTTCTTCATTTTAAGCTACGTTTCAAGCCCTACAGTGGCATTTTCGATTTTTAAAAGTGATCAGAGCACTCCTTTGGTGTATAAACAACTATAAATGGCTTTTTGTGATAGATTTGAGAAGACTTAAGTATTATTCTTAAGTGTTCTTTTTTCTTAATCATTTCAAAACACCCCTCATTACACAGTTAAAGACTCGATGGACTTCGATGATCCTGAAAAGTTGATTTTTTAAATTTATTTAGACCTAATCTGGATTCTGAAAGTGGCTAGAGGAGGAAGGGTGGAAAGGCAGTAGTAGACACTTGGAAACCAAATATGATAGAGCTCAAGTACATACATTCATACATACATACAACCATACATACAACCATACATACATACATACCTACACACACACATACAACCATACATTCGTACAGACATACATACATTCATACATACATACATACTACATACATGCATGCATGCATGCATACATACATACATTCATACAACCATACATACATACATACAAACTTAAAACTGGACTCTACTTTGTATTCCAGTTTCGATATCATGCTTGAATGCTGGAACGCCAACCCACAGTTCAGACCGACATTTGAGACGTTGGCAGAAACCATGTTTAAAATTTTCAGGGAACACGCGGTAAGCACGCTTATAGTTTTCTTTCCGAGCATTCAACACTATGAGCAAGTACCTTCTTTAGAAAGAATTCCAATTGTTTACATATCCTAGCTTTAAAGATTTTTAAATCTTCAAAAATGTATAGTTACACAATCATGAATATCAGGAAAGTGTGTATTTTCCTAGCATAAATAGGGTAAATTTAATTAAGCTGTAGTATGATAAAAAAGAAACGACCATAAAACTAACCAAAAAGGATGTGCTGTCAGAACTACATAAGCTAAGTTATTTTTTTGTTATGAAAGGATGCAATGTAACAAACAATTAGAACACGAGCTAGAGTTTTTTATGAGCATACATAGCCAACGAGGCTATGATTATCACTTTGTTGTTTAAAAGAAATTTCCTTTGGTTTATTGATAAATTTGTTTTACCAGTTCTATTTCATTTCGACCAGTTTATATTAATCTTTAAACGTATGGCAAACTTTAAATCTTTGTGAGCGAATGTAAAACGGTAAAAGAACCAATAAAATTGAAGAATTTACAAAAGATCACGATATACTTATGCAAAATACAGATTTGAAACATGAAGTAACGTCATGCTAGCAGAAACGTCAATGTTCAGCGCACACGGCACTTAAAAATTGTTGCTTTATTCATCGAACTTCATAGTTTTTCAAATAAATATTTTCTAAAAGCAATAAAATAATCTGTGTCGTTCTTGTTGCTAGAAAACAGTACAACATGGAATGAATAAGTAAGACACATTTCAATCTCGTGTCCTCTAACCTCATTTCGATAAATATATCAATGTCTAGTGCCACACAGTACATTGTTTTATTGCTCTATTAGAATAACGATTGTAACTAAAGAGAAGTGTTTTAAGTACGTATAAATGCTCGCTTCGGTTTCTAAGGAAGTACTTTCTCTCTCTTCAGAACTACATCAACCTTGATGTGTACAATGACGAGTTATATGTCAACTTTGAAATGATTGATGGAAACTGAGAAGTGGAGGAAAACTGGGTTTAATGGCTGGGACGGTGTACGGCAGATTGTTGTGCAGTATCTTCATGATCTTCTCAACCTGGGAAGACATTTTAGTTAGAATAGTTAAATTGCTGTCTTGCAGTTGAGTCAACAACCAATAGTCCAGTTTCGTATTCGTAGTTGCCGCTGATTACAATGACCACAGTCTCATTTACTCAGCGTTAGCCTCGTCTTGATGTTAGTTATTTTATTGTTGGAGGCTCAGACTGCTAATCGTTCACGCTAGTATTTTAGTATGTGTATTCAACACCAAGTCGAAGCTAATGCTGAATAAAATTGTCTGTAGTCAGTGTAATCAGCGGCAACTACGAGTACGAAACTGGACTATTCTCGAGAGATTCTTCCCGAAATTGAGCTCTACTGCAGATTTTTGTTTATAAAAAGTATGTAATCATTCTTGTGTGATCAACTATGTTTTGCCTTTCGCACTATAGTCTTCTGGAAGATTTAACTGATAGTAAAATTGAATTTATCCAACATTCGCTTGAGTGAAACAATAGAGAAGCTTTTTCCAGAATTAGCAGTATAATTACCCAAACATTTGATTAAATCCAGAGTTCAGGTCATAAAAGATGTTTTTTACCTGTTGAAATTAGGCTGAAAGTGAAGTGATAAGCATCGAACCACAACCGAACCAAATCGAGACGAGGGACATGTGGGAAAATGTCAACCAAACTTGCAAAAAGCAAAAAAAAATATACATCTACTTCTACATCTAGGTTTTATTAAGTCGCTTAACCCGTAAAATATCTCACCCACTATAAAAACCTAAATAAAACAAATAAAATGGAAATACCAAAAAAATGTGTAATAACTGAATAAAACTAATGCAATGGGATATTAAAAACTATTAACTAACTTAGATTTACCCCATCTACGGACGTTGCATTCACAATACCTTTTAGAAGGGAGTTCCATTCGTTTGTTGTTCGTGGGAAGAAAGAAACTTAAAAAAAAATTTCTTGCCCTTGGAACTGCAAACATAAAAGCCTGGCTCTCACGGGTTCTTCTCTCATTATTTGGTTTTAGATGGATTTCTACTCAAAAGATAGTAAAAAAGACAAAAGTTTTATAAAAAAAGCCAGCTTTGCTTATCTTGCTTTCTTTTGTCCACTGTAAAAGGTTAACTGCCTAATCGTTTGATGAAAAAACGTTACTCACTTCCTACTTTAATTTTGCTGTGAAAATCTGAATTTTGAGACGTCATCTTGGAAATTTGGCAGCGTTTTTCTCTTGCTACCTCACGCATGCGCAGTCGTCTTTCAGACGAGAGACGGGAAGTGAATGGTGCCGGCGAAAGAATTAGCAAACGGTGGTATGGAAAAGATGGGAAGATTAGCAGGAACAAAAAAGATCGATTTCCAGTTTATATTAGTTTCCAGTAACAGATGATGAGGACACTGAAGCCAGGAAAGGTAGGGCCGCTAAAAGCGACAAATATGAAGAAAACATAACACCTTCCCACCCACTGCCTCTTTTTCTTTCACTTTTAACGCCCGTTTAAACGGCGGCAGAGTTAAACAGCGTCGCGTGCCGAGTATTCTAGAACAACAACAACAAATACTTTATTTATACCTTTAAATACAATACATAGAGATGAGTCGCAATATATGTCTCAATTGCTGTGGCATGCTTAAGCCACTTCAACTGGTTTGTGCATCCTTTACATTTCCTACAAATGAATCAAGAGCGTTGCAGTGTGTGAGGTTAGCGAAGTTGGTAAGACCTCTGACTGCCAACAAGGTGGTCTCGGCCTGGTCTGGGGTTGTACTTTGGGCGACCCGTTTTCACCACTATATCGACTGGGGACACGAACACTAAGCCGTTGATCTAGTCTCTCGACGTTTTATCGGGGAACTCAATCCTCAAAAGAGCAGAGTAATCCCGGTATTGTGATCTGCATCAAAACTGTAATGGCAGCATTTGGTGCCCGGTAATTGTACACTTTGAGTGTGGGTAAAAAAGCCCAATGTGAGCACCATAATGAACATTTTTTAAACATAAATAAAGACAAATAAGTATAATTATAATGATAATGAATTAAGAGTTTTTGGTGCGACATTTTCGTATGGCGCAACACGTAGAATTGGCCGCACTATAAAGGTATTGAGTTGAAATTAGTTTGGATAGTAGAAAATCAATATTGGTATTGATATTCAAACTGCTATTGATTTATGGCATTGTATTGATATTTTGACCTATTAATACGAATATTTACAGTGACGTTGACATTGATATTGTCATTGGCATTGACAATGGTAATGGTAATGATGTCGACATTTATGCTGATTTTGAGTATGGCATTATTTCTTGGTCTTGATATTATAGTTAGAATTGCAATTGACGTAGACATTATCATGGATATTGATATCGATACTGACAGCTGATACTAATAATAAAAATGATACTGACATTGATGTCGTATTGTTATTGATCTTGATCTGATATTTATGTTGACTTCGACTTTGATATTGGCAACGATACTGATGTTGATATTGTTATAGATAGTGCAGTTGACATTGACATTGCTATTAATAATTAAACTATTATTTGCATTACTATCGTTTTGACATTGTTATTGATTTTTACATTGACAATTGTTATTAGCAACACGAGAAACGACAGTGAGTTGCGAACATACTCCAAATACCAACAAGGCAACTAAAGATATTGGTATTGATCTTGACCTTGACAATGACACTGATACTTTCTTGTTATAATTGTCATTGGTACTACTATTGATAATCACGCAACAAGTATCACTGACGTTGACAATGATCATGCCAAGACTAACGATGATGTTGAAATGACAACGAGTACTAACTTGTACTCATATCATCTTCAGTTTTATTCTTATTTTTATCTTCGTTTTCAAGCTTTTGGAGCGGAGAGGGAGTAGGTTTCCTGGGAGACGTCTGTAGCAGAAGTGAGTCTCTTACATGGTAACAGTATTCGTATCTCTTCACGGTAGTTGATGTTTGTGAGGCAATAAATCCACGGATTGATAACACTGTTCAACATACACAAAACCGCTGTCCCATTCAAGACATCCCAGTCTACCAAATCAAACCACAACAGAAAGTAAGTAATTTTATCTGGAATAAAGGTAATACCAAGGCATAGCGCAATGAAGAAAGTCATTCGAAGCAAAACCATTTCTTGATGCCGTCTGCGCAGCTTTGCTTGTGTCATTGGGACCTGCGGTCGTTGAGTGACAAAACAACGGAGATGAAGATATGTGCCTGTAATTACGGAAAATGGAATAAACGCGGCTACCATACAGTAAACTACGGTGTAAGACTGGCTGGCAGTCCTACTTCCCCCAAGGGAATTTCCTGCACAAGAAACCTGCAATCCTGTCACATCCAGGTGTGCTTCAAACAACTGCGGAATGTTGACCGTGATAGAAAATCCAAGCAAAACAGCCACGTACTTTAAAGTGTTTCCTCTGGTGAAAAGCGTTTGGTATTTGATTGGACGAGCGATTGCGTACCATCGTTCTATGGCCATCGACATGACTACAGCCAAGGAGAAATTTGCCAAAGCCCAAAGAAAAAAGTTGCGTTGGATAAAGCGGCAGAAAAACTCGCCCTCGACTCCCGAAGGAATGGGCATTGTGTGGTTTCCAATTACAAAGGTTGGTGATAAGATAAGCAAAATACCTATGACAGAAGCAATTCAGTATTGTGAGTGTCATTAACTAAATGAATTATTTCTACAACTAAAAAACTAATCAAATCTAGAAGGTTACCCCATATGCTTCTTGCGACGTCACTAAAACTGCAACATTGGTGAAGCTACTATTCTAACCAGATTAAAAAATAACTAGAGGCTACAGGTAGCCTTCACTCGCGGCCACGTAACAAACGAGATATTTTAGCAAAACTAGTGCACTTGAC
>JAOBYE010677295.1:0-11687 GCA_025403585.1 Parazoanthus swiftii
TTCTGTTTCAATACGGCTTTCATGTAAAGAAGTCTTGTAACTTATGGAACTACCGTATTCAAATAAAAGTGAATCAATCAATCAATCAATCAATCAAGTGGATGATGAAAGTTAATTTAAAGAAGACACAAACAATGATTAAGCAGAAAAATGCATGAAAGGCGCAAGATTCAATTTCTTTTCTCTCTGTCTCTGTCTCTGTCTCTCTGTCTCTGTCTCTCTGTCTCTGTCTCTCTGTCTCTCTCTCTGTATCTCTCTGTCTTTCAGTTGTTTTTGCTCGAGTTCTTGTTTATAGTTGTACTTGTTCGTCATGCTTTAGCAATACCTGTAACTAAGCATGGTCATGCTAATAAAGCAAGAATCAACTCAACTCAACTCAAATCTTTCTCTCCCCCCCTCTCGCTATCTCATCTCTCAGGCCTACAAAACGTTCCGATCCTCGCTACGCCCTAAGAAGTTAGGTAGGTAGATCGGTAGATAAGTAGGTACCTACCAATGTACCTACCTAACGTTTTGCCTACTCCCCTACCTACCTACCTACCTACCTTCCTCTCTCTGTTCCTGTTTATAGTTGAACTTGTACTTTGTGCTTTAGCAATACCTGTAACTAAGCATGGTCATCCTAATAAAGCAAGAATCAACTCAACTCAATTCAACTCAACTCAACTCAACTCAACTCTCTCTCTTTCTTTTTATCTCTCCCTCTCTCTCTCTCTCTCTCTTTCTGTGTCTGTCTGTCTGTCTGTCTGTCTGTCTGTCTGTCTGTCTCTTCCTCTGTCTCAAGTTGATGATGGAAGTTAATTTAAAGAAGACACAAACAATGATTAGGCATTCTGATACTAGTATCACTGTTCCCTCTAAATCCACGAGCCGTCTTCATTAAGAACTAAATCATGATCTAAGTAACATTCAAGATTGGTTACTAGCGACGCATTTGAGTTTAAATGTTTTAAAATCCGAATTTATGTACCTAGCGTCAGATTTCCATCTTGCTAATCTTGACTCAGATCAAACCGGGGTCAAAAATATTTATTTGGTGGTAAACAGTTAACTCGAGTCACCGCTAGTAAATCACTTGGAGTATTTATTGATCAACGACTTATGTGGGAGGAACATGTCAAGCTTTGTAAGAGGGTATCCTCCGCTTTAGGTGCCCTCAGAGAAGCATGCCGATATGTTCCTCAGGAAACACTGATTACTATATACAACGCTGTCATTAAACCCCTGTTTGACTTTTGTGATGTGGTATGGGGTAATTTAAATTGTTTTTTAACAGCGAAGCTTCAAAAGCTCCAAAATCGAGCGTCTAGAGCTATCACTCGCAAGAGATATGACGAAAGGTTGTTCAAAATTCGAAAAGAGCTTGGATGGGATGATCTGGAGACGATGGGGCACAAACACACGGCCATTTTAATGTACAAAGCACTCAACAATTTAGCTCAAGAATATCTCTGTGAACTATTTTCGTGCAGCAACAGTAAGTATGGATTGAGAGAGAAAGGAAGCCGACTTTTAATGCCCAAATTTAATACTGAATTATCGAAAAGAAATTCTTTTTCTTTTGTTGGGGCAAAGATATGGAATTCTATTCCATACCTTATTAGGTTTGCTCCGAATCTCTCCATTTTCGAAGAAAATGTGAAAAATCTCCCTGTTATATAGTGCTTTCAATTGTTTAATTGTCTTATAGATAAAATTTTAAGGAATTTTAGATTAATTCCAATTCTGCATATAAAACTAGTTCATTGAATTTAGATTGATATACCACACGGCTTTTCTGAAAAGCAGTTTTTCTGATTGTAAATTACCGTGTTTAAATAAAGTCACATTCATTCCTTTTTTCGTTCTCTCTCTCTCTCTCTCTCTCTCTCTCTCTCTAAAAAGGTATTCTTATTGCTGTAGTAGTTGCTGTAATTTTTCTCTAAAAATATAGACATATAAATATATTTTCCTTCTTCTCAGAAGGGTTAATTTTTCACACTCACCAGCTGTGATGGAGATGGCAGCCAACACAATGGTGAGAGCAAACATCTTCATTTCCCTGAAAGAAAGCTACAAAATAATACTAAATTTGCTAGAATTATAAGATGGTTGATATAAATGTATCTTATTAGAGTTTTGCAGCATCTTGATGCGGATCAAGAAGGGCGGATAAAAATGCAAAAGACGAGTAACAATAGCCATGCAGCGATACTACGCACTAAACTGTCTAACAAGTGATTTGTTATACGACTTCCCCTTTCAAATGTAAAACTTCGTAAAACTTGTTCAACTGGTTTGCTACATTCGAAAAATTACCTCTACAGTACAAGTACCGCAGGCCTAAGTATGGGTTTTTGAACTTCACGGACTGAAAATGGATAATAGTTACACTTTTTATACCGTCACGAGGAATTTGTAGCACTCATAAATTTGTAACGAAACCTAGGAATCTGGGAACTCGGTTAGCATTTTTTTTGTTTGAAGTTTTTCTTACAATTTTCAAAAACATTTCAAAGGATTTCTGGAACGTATTCCGGAAAGTTTCCGAAAGTTTCTATAAAAACAGTTTATTGGTGCTACAAAAACTATTCTGCTTACATTTCTTAAAAACGAATTTAACAAAAAAGTTTTTTTTATCCAGTTGTTGCATTTGTATTTGTCTTATCAGTTGCACTTTTAGGGTGTGATGGGGGTGGCCTAAGGGATAAGTGGGAGGGAGGTGTATGATTAAAAAACTTTACATAACGTTTAATATTACTATTGTTTCAGAGACCTGGAACAATGTAAGTTGCAACTTGGGTAAACGCTTTGCTGTATAGGGCCCAACTTCAGGCCTCAAGGGACGCTTACAAAGGTTAATTGGAGGAAAATTGTACGTGTGATTTAGCAACCTGGTCATAAAGTTGTCATCATAATTACGGTTGATCAGAACCCCAGCAAAACAAACGCGTTCCTAATCGTCATAAATAACAGTAATGATAATAATAACATAATAATAATGATAATGATAATGATAATGATAATAATAATAATAATAATAATAATAATAATAACGTAACTTTGTTTTAGTGTCGTAGTAAAATAGCAGTTTACACAACTAATGGAGGACAGTAAGATAACCTAACATTATATACAATTCCAATTCCTAACAGTTCTAGTTAAATCTTTGGAAAGATGGTAGTCCTTCCCATAATAAGATATATTGTTATTAACAAATTAGGGGGAAAATGCTGGTTGTTTCTCAACAAAATATCGATGATTAGGAGCTACTCAAAGATATCATCATTTAGCCCCAATGGTTTGTTTCTCGCTTCTTTTATGAGCACGATCTTTCATCTGGTAAAAAGTCGTAAGTAACAAGGACATAGTTTGTACTGTTCATACAGACAACTAAAAGGTATTTAGGTCAACTTTCTCATTTCCGGCAGAGTAAATTATAATGGGATCGCATTTACTGCAAATGGTTGGAAATCAGATTTGCATTTCTTTTATGCATGAGTACAGTGCAGTTGTGGTCACTCAAGTGGAAAAATGAAAACTGCTGTTTTGGTTGAGTACTGAATAGTCATAACACTCAATAAGTGATGTGGAATTATCGAGTATACGGTGTTGGTAACTGTTTAAGTTCAAGGTTTCTCAATGAGTGAAAGACGTGCTTTGATTTATTCCTTGTAAAATCAAGCAGATTTAAAATTCTAAATTTGCCATCAAAATATAGGTCTTTGTTTTCAGCAGGAAAAACTACAATAATACTCATAAATATGTTAGAAAGCCAAGAAATGGTACGAGGCGATCGGTGCAGACACAAGAAGAGGGAACGAGCTTAAGGCAGATCTGTCTCCATTTCCTCTTAATATTCAAAATCAAATTTCACTTTACGCTTTCTTCTCATTCTCTCAACTTCTCTTTAATCTGGTTTCTTCTGGTCTGTCTGGAAAACGGATAAAAATTAATGAGGCCGCTGATTGTGAAATTATTCTTGATGATTTACTATATTTTCCAACTTTTTTCTCCGTAGAAGCCACAAGAGAAAAACGTACACGCGCCCCAAAATGAGAATCGTTGGCGCAACCCACAACTGAGATGCGTAAGCACAATCCAAAATAAATGCGCAAGCCCGTATCCAAATGAGACACCCAGGCGTACCGCAAAATGAGATGCGGGTACGCGTACCCGCATCTCACTTTGTTATGCGCAAGAGCATCTCATTTTTATATGCGTATGCGCACCTCAATTTGGTATGCATCTGCACATCTCATTTGTGGTATGCGCCTGTGCACCTTATTTTGGTATGCGCATGTGCCTTTTATTGTGGTATGCGCCTGCGCATCTGAATTTTGGATGCGTCTGCGCATCTAATTTAAGGCGCGCATAGAAGAAAATCCGTTTTGACGTTCTGAACAATAGTTATTCGATAATATTTTTCTTGTCTTTCGTTCATCCACATCTAACATTTCACTTCTTAAGCAAAATTCCTCGAAAACGTTTGACAAAAAAAACCAAAATAAGAGAATGTACCTATAACTTTTAAATACTTTCTTTGCTTTTGAAAATGATAAATGTCTAGTCGTTTGAAATATTCTGTGATTGACGAAACAATGGTCGCAGAGGTCATAAACACATTTTAGTTTGAAGCTGCTTAATTTCTGCTGTATTTCTGCCTTTCTAGCCTCGACTCAAAGCCTTTGTTCATGGTCATCGGGGCGCATTATGAGAGTGGTCTATTCGTTGTCCGTTCGTGCTTTGTGCACTCGTACACACTTTGCACAAATTAAACCTGTTTTGGAGAATTTTACATAGCACATACAAATGTAATGTTTGATGTTGAAAATTATTCGATTGTCCATGATTATGCTTTTTCCGACGCAGTAATATTGCATGAATTCTTCCTTTGGTTTTTTCAATGAGCAACGGAGAAAGAAAACATTTCTCGGAAAGCCAAGTACTCTTCGTTGAATTTGATCCCCTGGAGCATAAATAGTCCAGCTGTATAACAAAACGTAAATGAACGTTTCTAGTTGTTTTCCTTAACTTGTGTTTCTTTTTTTCTATTTTGTTTTGCACTTTACAAGAGCAACCGACTTCCACTTGCCAGCAGTCAATCTTTCAATGCAGCAAACAAGCTACCTTTGAACTGCTTACCATCGGTTCGGCTGTATTAATGAGTATGAGATAAAAAAAGACTCGCGGTCTCCCGGAAACTGCATGAAATTTCTCAGAAAGTCATTTCCAGGAGTTCATTTTCGCGTTACAACCAAATAGGTGTAATCGGAAAATTTCATTACGTCTTCAAATTCAACATTAATAAAATAAAATGTTAGAACCTCAACACGCAACAACTGTTTCAGTGATTGCGATGAGAACGAAGAGTTTCCTTTCAAACGGCATTAGGTTACAGTTTAGCAACAAAATGACAACACTTGCACTTACTGAAGACATGTTTACAACATCTGATTAACAGAAGGCATCCTCTTTGTCCGGATGCGTTCAGTTGTTCTTGATCAGGTACAAATATGTAAAAGGGCTGCGCTGTCCATAGACCCACTCGACGTCTTCTTTCGAACTAGAATCACCCAGTTTGTATGATTGAACAATTTATACTCGAATCATGGTATTGTTTGTTTCAATCTAATTCATTCATTCATTCTTCTAGAGATTCGCTTCGGATATTTATAGAAATACAATTACACACAGTGATACTTTCCACATACTCATCCGAAAAAATTGGTATACTACCCTGAGCGGGAATCGAACCCACGTCTCCCTGTGTTCTAGTCAGGCGTGCTAATTACTACACCATCAGGAGTCACCGAGCTGCCAAAGCAACAGACTACCGCGGTGAAGATATAGCGATTTTTCCGAGCTTTTCTGTTGTCGATCCATTTCGTTCAAAAGGTTAAAATATTGTTTGCGGCAAAATCTAGTTCAGCTTACCTTTGGATGTGCAAAAACGTGCTTTTCTTTCTTGGTGTGCAGACCATATTAGTTAACGTGGAAAATTTCCTTTTCTCGGAAAAGCTATAGTCAGTACTCTTTGTGGAAACTGACCCCAAGAGCCGAATAAAAATATGTCTGTAGTACAGCTAGCGTCCTCACAAGAGTGGATCACCTCGGCCTATTTGGCTTGACGTAGTTACAACTGAATGAACTGAGTACGCGTATTGTTCATAGGATTTAAGCCAATTCCAATGCTGTTTGCAAAGAGATGGCAGAGAGTTTCCTGTTTTACCGCCGCAATTCTGAAATGCGTTTAAAATTGGGCATTTTAAATTGAATGGATAGAAACACGCTTGCTTCCTAGAACATTGTTAGCACAGGTTGGAAAGTTTCTTGTACAACCTAATAAATGTTCACTGACCGGGCGATGTTGTTCGAGCCAAGTCACTTCTACTCGTGTTCAATCTCGCGCCAATTTGCGGTAAAGCTCAGATCAACTCTTACCTTAAGAAGCCCACCGTGAAACGTGTTCTCTGTAATTCAGCTTCAACTGAGATCGATGCAAGAAGTTCTTATCATAAAGAGAAGATATTTTTCTCAGAATGAAGTAGCATTTGCAATCTGTTATGTTCGTGGAAATTGACTCTATAGATGTAAGTTTTATTCATTACAAGGGCTCAAGAACACAATCTTTCCGACACACACAGCCCAACGTTATTAACGTGGAGTTTGCTTGTATGGGTTTTTTGTTTCCTATACAATGTAGGGGTCTTCATTCAACTGCATGGTAGGACATTTTGGCTTTACGTAACTGGGCACCCATGGATTACTTCACAAACACCGAACTATGTGTTCCTGGAAAATTAAATTTAAATTTACAACATCGCTTAACCCTAGGCTAGATTCAACCCCTTTCGAATAACCAGGCCCATGCAAGAAGGATTATAAAAGTCCCTTTCTTTCGATTTTTTTCTCGAGGTACGGGAAAAACGTTTCTTTAAAGCTAATTGAATGACGGGACTATTTAAGCGAAAGATTTGTTAAAAGGAGTCAACTCCCAGTACTTGTACTACACGAATTTTCTCAAAAGCTTGTCTTACTTGATCATGTTCCAGGAATTTTCTGTTGGGTTACATTTGTTATAATTACTCCATCTGCTACTTACTTGTCCTACTTCACTACGTTGTCGAATAACACCGTCAAAATACAAGCATTCCCATACAAACCGCTATACTTCATTTTGCTACCCTATAGGGATTAAGAAACGACACGACCATTTCTGTTCAGTGGCTGTAACAACGAATCGATTGCTCTCACTTCAAAGTGTATCTGTTTTACCTACACAGTAACAACACTATAAATTATTTTCGATAGTATACATTATTTCTTAGCAGTGCAAAATTTCTCTTTCGTTCGAATGCATTTCAAACTTGACCACGAAAAAGCGATTTAAAAGGGATGGCCGATAGAACAACTCGACTTTTGTCTTGCCAGCAACACTGCCCAGTTTTTAATAGGAATGTGATCATATAGTATCAGTATGACTTGCAAATGTGTGCATCGAGTCACTTCTCCTATATTTTCGTTTAAGTAAAAAAAGGTTAATGATAACTGTGATTGAATCCATTTAAACTTACCTGCAAAAACCAATCTTGAAGTTGCGCTACGTCGGTTAGCTTAGGCCGATGCAAGCAGAACGCAGAGTAATGTTTCTCGGAAGAGATATTCAGTTAATCCCCTCATGGAAATTGACACCGTTTGACAGAACTAGGATTATATTACAACCAATGCCAAAAGAGCACAAATTTATTACACGATATTTTTGTAACTGAGCACGCTGCCACGCAAATTTATTGTCTATAGTACATTATGACGTGCTTCTGTTAAGTTTATTAGAACTTTCCCGTGACCTTGCACAAGCAGCTATAAACTGAGAATACCTCGCACTCATTCTGTATTTGATCGTATTAAAAGTGCAGTTCGAGAGCACTGACACTCCACGCCAAGTTGTCAAATTATACCAGCTATGTTCAAATCATTGGAATTCATTTGAAATGCCAGAACACACCCAAGATAACAAACTAATATTGTGACAATCCGGGAAAACAGGGGGAGGAGGTGAGGGGTATTAATGCACACGCTTTCCCAAACAATCAGCGGATGTTTCAGTTCAGACTCGCGGGGGTTCAAAGAACTTTCGGATTACGCTGACATTTCCTCAAAACCAGCACACAGCTGAACTCAGAATGTAAGCTTTTTGACAGCAGTGAAAAGTTGTCTCCGTGCAAGGGAAAACCCCCAGGTGAAAATGTAAAGGTGCACACTTATGTCTGCTAACTCGCTAGTAGGATAGATCAAACATTCTATTACATTACAATGGTTGTATGAGAACATTTGCGCATTGGCGGGCGAATAATAAAAACATCTTAGAAAGTTTTATTTTCATTAAAATTATTTTTCGCAAATTGTTTCATCTGAGCTCTATGGCTAGCTGTCTTTGAGTACGGTGTACTCAGTGTGGCTCGGATCGGTTGTTCTTACTGCCTGGGCCCGCACTCGCCTCTCCCTTCTTGCCTCGCTTTCCTTGGTTTTTCTATCCTCAACAGCTATTAATTCCTGCATTGAAAAAAAAGAACAAGATTTTATGGCAGACACATTTATATAGGTTACATACTTGACGATCAAAGCAGCTGCTTTCCCTATTCCATTCCTGTTCTTTTGCTTCTCACCCAGAACTGTTGGTACTTCTCGTACTCTTCTACCACACCCACACCACCGCTTGCCCGTCTTTACACCCCTCATTTTCTGTCTCCTACCTTCATCTGCTTCTCAGCCCGAGCCTTTCTCTCCCTTTCTTCCTCCTCCTCCATCTCGTGTAGCTCTTTTTTCCACTGATCCTCTATCACACCCATGAGCTGATGATTCATTCGCGTTCCATAGTCCACCGGGGATTCACGTACAGTACTTGACAGCAAGATTTCTTGTCTAAATACCAGAAAACAAGCCAGTGGATGAGATATTACTTTAAACACTTTGTTAGGTTTAGATCTTACCGCATCGCTTGTCTAAACAGTAAACAAGTCCTTTAGTCAGGTAGGGTGTATGTATGTGTGTATGAGTGCATGTATGTATGGACGACTGGGTGTAATTGCAATTGCTCATGCATGGATCTTGTTCATTTCTTTGTTTGTCCTTCTTCTTTTGAGTGCTTTTTGTCTGTTGTCTCAACTGAACAAATTAATTATTGAGGAATGATGTGTCTGCAAAAAAAGTTATACGGACATTCTGAGAGTAATGACTTTAAAAAATTAAGTTTACATGCAGTTTTTCAATGCAGTAAAGCATACTCCACGGCCCGGCAACTGTAGAACCGAAGGGTCAAATTGTACAGATCATAACGCACATTACCTCAGTGAGGGCCTCTTAGGTTCTTTTCTGGGTATTGGCGGGTTTACTGACGTCTTCCCTGCACGTGATCGTCCACGTGAAGGAACTGAAGGAGCGGAGACTGGAGGTGGTAGCGGAGGAAGTAACACCGCTGACAAGCCAGCCGCAAGCCTGGCGGACAACAACGAAAAGTCGACTGCTTGAGGAGGATGACGTGACGCATCCAAATCTGCCTCGACCTGAAGTGACATTGGTTACAAAACGAGCATGCGTGAAAACTGTTTGGATGGTTTATATCCCTACTTAGATCAGGGGAGTAGTATTTTTCACCAATTCTACAAATCAGATTTATAAAGATTGTAAAAGGGACAAATTTTGAAACGAACTAATCATAGTTCAGTTGCTGTAACAAATTACTTTTTAGCCTAAATCACACACGGGTAAATAGCGGATGTAGGAACATATCACAGCGAAAGCAAAATCTGAGCGTTAGTGCAAATACAATTGCATGAAGACGAAGCTTTCAGTGCAAACCGTAAGAACACTCGAAAAAATCTTAAGAAACTTGAAAATCAAACCTAAAAATTTTAAGCTGATCTATATATTTAAATCTTAAACTATTCTGTTCAAAAAATATTCCATCCCACGTAAGCTGTTTCAAAAACCTTTGGGAAAGGAAAACACTAAGCAATAAAGGGATTCTGGGAGACTTATAAGTATGCTACGTGCCATCCAACAAGATGTACACCAAAGAAACAAAACCAGCGACACACGAAACTACGTAGTTCATGTAAATTAGGTCAAGATCAAGCTTAGCAATTTGCGAAATTAGAGCTCCCAGCATGCTTTGTGATCTGGGTACAGCGCTCTTGACAGGGTACCTACGTCACCTACAGTGAATTTCATTGGGGCCCTGTACAAGTTTAAAGAATACATACAAAATAGGCAAGGCAATAATAACTACAATTAAGAAGATGTCAATACACATAAAAACTGTTTGGGGATTGTTTGTATCTTATAAAAGCTGACTATTTGGCATGCAAGCAGCTTTTGAACTGTTCATCTATTTCCATGACAACAATCAATCTTATTCAAGTATTGTTGCTCTTGCAGTAGTCACTGAATAATATGTCTGCCACCTTGGCCACCATCTTGTAATGTTCTAGAGTTTAGCAAATAAACAGCAAATTTTCTTGAAACAAATAGAAAAAATGTTTTTTAGGCTCGAATACAAAAATATTCAAAACGAAAATGAAACAACTTTGGTTTGAAAAAAAAAACATTTTGTGATTCAAGCTTAAGTTTTTCAAAACAATTTTGCCTAAATTATAAATCATTACGTTATCCAGTTATGACCTTAACGGGACTACAGGTACTGTAAATTCCTTTTATTTTGCTGCAAAGCTCCAGAGTTAGGGTCTGAAAAACCTTGGGGGGGGAGGGGGGGGGGCGTCCATAGAGCCCCGTACAAACATTTAAGGTTAAACAGATAACGCATAGTTTCACAAAACACAAAATACTCACGTGAGCGATTTTCAAGGCTTCCAACACTCGAACGTCCTTCTCAATCGAGTGGTGCTTCATGAGTGCTCCCCAGGCCACCGTGCGTATACCGTCTTTGTTGCTGTCACCATGGCAATGGCGGCAAACTCGCACCAGGCCCTGCACTGCAGCAAACCTCACTCTCCAACTCCAGTCTTTGTTTACAGTTTCAACTACAGCGGAGGGACAAAAGAGTATGGTTACTTTTATTGCAAAAATGTCCTCGAATTTTGTGTCTGGTCTCTCGTAATACAATGAACGGACTAAACCTGAGAGCCCACACATTTCTCGGATACCGTGTGTGCGAGGTTAGCACAGTTGGTAAGATCTCTGACTGCCAACCAGGAGGTCAAGGGTTCAATCCCCGGCCTGGTCGAGGGTTTAACTTGGGCGACTATCTTTAGCCACCCTTCCGTGGACAGGGGCGTTAACCCGTTGGTCGTTCTATCGGGGGACACGCACTCGTCGTTAAGAGTAGGCTATTGTCAGTCTTGAGGCCTATAATCTCATTTCTATATGCTCTGAGATTACACACGGTAAACAACTCGCTAGAGTTGCGTGATGAGTTTACGTATGCGTCTGAAATTTGGTTCTTATGGCGCCAAGTAATACATCTTACAAAAAGGAAGTGTGACTGAGTTTTTCAGAATTCGCGATGCCTGCAATGTATGGTGCTTCGGATATTTCAATATTTCTTAAGGCCGGTAATCCGGGTGATGTGGTGAGGGATACACATGAGAGCAGGCCTTACTGATGTAAGTTTCTTTACTTTACTTTACTTTACTTTACTTTACTTTACTTTACTTTACTTTACTTTACTTTACTTTACTTTACTTTAC
>JAOBYE010677406.1:0-11685 GCA_025403585.1 Parazoanthus swiftii
AAATGCGAGTTTTCGGAAATCCGAAAACAATAGTTTTACGAAATTTCAAAGGAAAACTCGTTTGTTCCGAGGATTCACCCAACTTCGCAAAATAATTTTGAATGGGGACAGCACGAAACATCTCGAGATTTCGTATAGTTTCTTTTTGGCACTACTGTACCATACTCGAGAACATAGACCAGAAAAAAATCTCTTTAGTTGTACTACTGGACATGTCTAAAGCTTTTGGCAGCAGTACTTAGGCATGACAGATTACTATCAAAACTATGTCATTTGGGCATGTCTGGCACTGCACTCGACTGGTTCAATAGCTACTGTATCTATCCTCATGCAGTCAAAATAATAGTCTACAGTCTTTGACTGTAGGTGTGGTCCAGGCTTCAAAACTTGGTCCTGCATTCTTCCCAAAAAATGTGATATGATGGGACCGGTACATGCTGCGTTTGCTGCATCCTCAACTGCCATCACTGCATGCTCAACTGTCTTCACTGCATTTTCAACTGCATTCACTGCATCCTCAACTGCCTTTGAAGATTGCGTTCTCAATTGCCTTCACTGCATCCTAAATTGCCTTTACTGCAACCTAAACTGCCTTCTCTGCATCCAAAACTGCCATCACTGCATCCTCAACTGCCATCACTGCATCCTCAACTGCCATCACTGCATCCTCAACTGCCATCACTGCATCCTCAACTGCCTTCACTGCATCCTCAACTGCCTTCACTAGCTATGTCCTAAACTCCTTTCACTGCATCATAAACTGTTTTCACTGCTTTCTCAACTGCCTTTACTGTGTTCTGAACTACTTTTGTCAGAGACTGGGTATAAGTTAGTATTAGTTAATTTTTAAATGGATCATATTGACTTACATTGTAAGACAATTTACAGTTTGTAAGAACTTGAGAGAACCTCTGTGCATGTCAGTGGCCAAAGTGATTGTGCAATAATCATGGATATCAAATTGAGTTGTTTGTACCAGTTTGTTTTATGTGAGTAGTTAACTGGGCACATGTTTATTCCTTTTAGGGGGGGCAATCCAACAATATCACTTTCACCAACTTTTCATCTCTGCCTACACTGTGTCCTCAACTCCCTATACTGCATCCTCAAACACAAGAACAAGAAGGCTGTTGTAGACAAAATAATGTTTTTCAGTTGTGTTTCCATACAATTCCTGACTACCTTTTAAGTATTTCTTGGATGCTCATGGATAAGAGAAGACCTCTGCTCTCACAAGATATGGAGGTAAAATGTTACAAACTTATAAATTGATTGATTGACCTTCTCCATGAAACTTTAAATGCTGCTTCTTTCAGTCTTTCAAAAGTTTTATGGTTTTTATTAAAATTAACTTATCGACCAAGATCAACTGTCATGAATTGAGTGTGGTTAACTGCAATAGACCAAAATTGACCTTGACTAACTGTAGTAACCACAGTCAACTTTAGATGGTCAATCAACTGGTTAACTGATCCACAATCAACTGCTAGTAAGAGTAACTTGTTTACTTAGCATTCCATAATTTAAACTAATAATTATACACTATCCAATGGTGTACTTGTGTACAAGTACATGTAGCATGCCAAAACAACACTTCCACTATAATATTTATTTATTACACTATAATGGTAATACAGTTTTTGTGACATAATTTATTGATCACTAGTGTTGGGTAAATGACCACATACATACCATGACCAGTTTCACTTGCTGAACAACAGGGTTGGGGGGATGTTCCTGTTGTCCCTGTATCCCATCCACAGAATCAATGTGCCACCTGGCTTCAACAAGCTTTCTGTCACACAGCTAATGATAGTGGATGAAGTTACAAATTAAAAACCCTATTAATTAAATTGTGATCTCTCTATATAACAGTTTAATACCACAAAGTATTTCAGGTTCTAATACGTGTAACTCCTAAAAGGAATAAGAATATTTGTCTGTTTTGTCACACTTGAGAACAGAGATAATATAAGCTGTTTCAACAGTCTTTTACAAGGATTTACAGTATGGTCTTCGGGAAACATACCACTTCCCGACAGTCCCGACCTTCGGGTCTTCGAGACAAAATAACAATAACATCCTGGTAGGTGATCCCGATACATTGGGACATCCCGTCAGGATTTATACAAAAAAAATACACATTTGGTACACTATGAAATCGGCATTTGAATAATATTTCATGTAGTAATATGCATCCAGTGAAATGATATTCATAAATGAGCAGACTTTTCTGTATGAAAGTAATTGCTAGCAGGAGCGTTGGTTGAAGTGTGCTGAAGTGTGCCAAAACTAGTGCAACACTGAAACTCACCAATTAGTCTGTCGCATGAACTCTCCAGTTCAAAGCTTAATTCCAACTTTAGCAACAGGCAAAGAACACATATCAGAGATCTACCGAAGACGGCAGTAACCGATGCTAGCGATCGAATTCACACAATGGCATCCACCGAACTGCTTGCATGGGAAGAGTTGCCATGTGATGTTAATTTTGTTGGCGCTGTCAAAAATAGTTCTCAAAATGTATATCTATACAAAAATCGTAGGAATATGATTTGAACACAAAAATACCAAATGATTATTTTTGTGTAGTTTAATTAAAACACCACTTTGCTGACGCGAGTGCAATTTAACAACTACAAATCCAAGCAGAGAAATTGTAAACAAGACACACACATTGATACATAATATGCTAATTAGTTATTGCATACACATGCACTTCACTGCTTCACTGCACCAAAGTTACTACATCTATATAGGAAATGGTTTCATGCCGACCAAAGTTGTTGCAGTGTAGCAGGAACAAATTTTTGTGGCATAAAATAGCCAGCCTAGCTTTGGCGTTCTTGTTGGTGGGGAAGGTAAAAGCGAAGCAGCGAAGGCATGGGCGAGTGGTGAAGTGAAGCAAGCCGTGAGAGACAGAAAGAACGTCACCCTCTTAGCCCTCCTAAATGGGAGAAATCTTTGAATTTCCCGAGCACCAGCGCATGGGAAATACTATTGGCTGAAAATAAATTAACCGCAAACTCGCCTATTCATTGGCTGAGCGACCAAAATTTATAAATTCAAAACTTTTACTCTGCATCCGTTGGGACAGCATGACAGTGATTGTTGAAGAAAACAGAATCGCATAGTTTAGACTTGAACCATAAGTACAAGAAGCAGTTGGCTGTAAAGGAACTCGAAACTGTGTTTCTTCTCCCGGTGAATGTTCTAGTTTGTCTGCACCATTATCCGAATTTAAATTGTTCGATGCCGAATTCAAATAATTCCCGTTCAGCTTCAGAATCCGCAGTATCGCTGTTTGCACATTGTGAATTTCTTCCATTAGTTCCTTTGCCAACAGCTGCTCATCTTCGGATTTCTTTTACTGCATTGGCACTGTCAGGAAATAGACTTTTTGTTGTTGTTGTTGTTGTCGAAGATTTATGGAATGGCTGTTTAGCTTGGCAGTAAAGTGTGTGGGTGTTATTGTTGTGGGAAGAGATCACTTCTCCCTCACTGGACTGGAAATGGCTCGATTTTCCCCTGAAATCACGGTACATGTTTTCTGCCTTGGATAGATTATGTTTTACAAAACTGATTTTCTTTGCACAAGGTTGACAAACCTAATCTGACTGATCAGGCGACTTCAAAATATGAACACTAAATTTCAAATTCAAGCAAAGCTCTGCCAATACAGAAAACCGGTGCACATTCTTGTTTTCTTGATGGCTCTAAAATATTCTCAGTCGAAAGATAACAACCTTGGATTTTAAAAACCTGCAGGAGATGTTACAATCAGGTATTTTCTCTTTCCGTCCTCGCTGTGCTTTCTTTCCAGCTCCATGTGAAATCAGTAGCTGTCACACTCGCCATTCTCACTTCCGATTTTCACACTCTGTTACTTCTGTCTGATTCAAATTATTCGCTTGAATGACACATAATTTTGCATAATTACGTGCCAAGATTTCTCCCGTCAGAACGGCGTGTGGAGGCTGGCGTTCTTTTCTGCTTTCACTCTCCCCATTCCCCTCGCACCACTTCATTGCCGCTTTGCTTTTTCGCTCTTCCTTGCCAATCAGAACGCCAAAGCTACACTGGCTAGGCATAAAAACCTGTCAGATATATAATATGTGATATATCACTCTAAAAAGCATTGCGTCTCATAATTGAAACTGTACAAAAGTGATCCCAAAAATATCACTTCAAGTGTAAACGAAAATACAAATGCATCCGTTATAAATGGGTCTTACAAGTACATCATGAAAGTTGTTCCTTTAGGGTGTATACATGTAGATGTGTGGGTGGAAGCCATTTTTAAATGTTTTTATATTAGCAAGAGATAACGAAGGGTTCAAAAATTTAATTTTGCAAGTTTACCCGGTCAACTCAGTGAAGCCTGAAGGTCAGAATGTCCAGATTGTTTGTTTGACATACATGTGCCGATCAACTTCTGGAGATCGCTTCGTTGTCCAAACTTGAGTTTATATAGTTTTATAATTAATTTAAAGAAATTAAAATTGAGCTACTTTAAAACAGCTTTGCAAGTAACACAGATCCAGAACAACTCCACTCTAATCATCTGCGAACTGATCACCATCGCATTTCTTACATTAAATACGAAGTTCAAAAAATGTATGTTTCTGTGAGCCCAAAAACTTATCCACGCCACTTCAAGCAGAATGCTGGTTTATCTGAGTGTTTCTTGTAATTGAATGCCGTCCCGATACTTTTAGGTCATCCCGGCTTATTGTTCCAATCAACATGCAAACAGAAGAAGTACAACCCCAAAAATCAGGCCCATAGGCAGGGGGGTGCGTGGGGTGCTAGCACCCCCCCACAGACCCAAAAAGGTCCACCTTTGGAGGTTCAATAAGACAATGAAGAAGTTCGATTACGTTTATCGCGTAACAGTTGGTGTAACCGTTCATCGTAACAACTAAAAAAAAAACGGCCATATGTGTGTTTGCCCCCTCAAATTTGGCTTTGAAAAGTCCAAGTTTACGAAATTTGCACCCACCCAACAAAAATCCTGCCTACGGGCCTGAAAAACTCATTAAAAATTTACATCTGGCATCAGGATGGCTCTTTTGTTTAGGTGTTGTCCCATAAACTGTCCCAATCCCAAAGACCCGAAGATCGGGACTATTGGGAAGTGGTATGTTTCCCAAAGACCGTACTGTAATCAAGCTATTTGTGACTTGGAGCTTTCAAGATGACAAGTAATTAATATGCATAGTCGAGATAATCAAAGGTCTGGATAATTGAGGTCCGACTGTAATATACATGTAAGAGCTTCTTAAGCAATAAAACACTTTAAAATAGACTTCTTGATTTTTACTATAAATGGGAACAAAATGACCATAATTTTATGTTCGGCCACAAAGAAAGAGTTCTTGAAGTGGGTAGTGTGAAGTTCGAAATTGGTGAGCGTGTGAAAAATGATGAGTGAAACAGGACAGAGTGTCATATCAAATTTAAGACCAGGAGTCAATTCAATAATAAAATCTTTTACACTACAAGACAGTGTAGCTAATGTTTCAGAAGTCTAGAAAAATAGCTACACTTGTAAATTAAAAGTGTAAATTAAAGTTTTAATAAATGTTGAATATTTTGTTTATTTTCAACAAGTACAGGACTGGCTGGTGTAACTGCAATAACTTGTAAATGATTCTTTGACTTCCAATAAAACAACTCTTGGGGTACATGTAACCACATATGGGCCAATAACATGCCACCCAGTGAGAGGCTTGCTCTATCATTCAGTTTCATCCCATCAATCTATGAATCACTCTAACTATCTGCTCACACCATATGACACTCTCTCCTTCCACAGTTTGTAATAATTAATATGTACTGTACATCTGCCACCCTTCCCCTAACTCCCTTCATCAATCACAAATTTCCTCATTCTTGAAGTTTGTTCAAGATATTATTTTCTAACTTTATTAACAACCCTTTGTTACTTCCTTACCTCTAAAAATAATGAAAGACAAGCTGGGAAGAATGTCATAAACATGACATAGTTGGTCAAAAGAGCCAGACAACCAAAAAAACTGATGGTCTCCAGTTCTCCAACACCTAAAATAAATTATTCAACAAAGCACAATGAGAAGAAAATAAATATCCAGCTTCTTGAATTCCCAAGCAAGTTATGCAAAGTAAAAGACAGTATAATTTTACATTTTTGTTAAAGTGCTATAGTAGAACAAGTGAAAAACTGTAAAGATGCTGCCTACATATAAGAAGCTACAAAAGAATCACGAAGCAGACTGAAACTTTCTTATACTAAAAAGTTTACTAGCTGCGTGATTTATTATTGTATAAAAACTGTACAGTACATGTTTGAAGTAAATACATATTAATTATTATCCACTTGATTAAACAGTAATTAAAACAGGCTAAACTCTACTTCCATTTGACTGAACTGACACAGTTATTTATATAGAAAATTCAAGAAAAATAATAATGGATTCTAATTTCATAATTTAACAGTAGTGTACATGTAGGTGGCCATTATAATGTATGACCAACTAAAAGTTTACAACCTTGGATCATCTTTTATGGTAATTAATTGGATTCTAAATCTAATCATCTATTTTTTTTTGCAAAAACATTACATATAAGTTGATGGATCCCAGGATTTTCTCTTGGAATAAAAAATGGAAACAACAATTGGGAATAAACATCATAGCCCACCTCTCTTGTTCTTGATCTTGAAAATTTTCAAACTAATTAAAAATAATTCCTAAACAAAGAAACTAATAAATTATGATTATGAAAGAACTCTTGTTTGTACCCATGGTGATTTAATAGTCCATCAAACTTATCTTCACCAATACAACCATAGTCCCTAGTTTGTCAATATGCTTGGATTTGGTTATGTCCTTCCTACAGTCTCTCACTAGAAAATGAAACTGGATAACTGGAATGTGCAAATACAGGTAAAATTGATATTAAAAAACTGCACCTTATCAATCGTTTGTTTTGACCAGATACCAAATACTTGGATATGGATATATATCACAAAAGGTTAACTACTGATAACATCTGGCAACTAGCAAGTTGTTCAATCATGTGTTTCATGATCTTCAGTCCCCAACCCTTCCCCCCAAAATACTGCAAAACACTTAATAGACCCTAACAACAGCTGACCACCCCCCTCCCCCTCCTCACCATGTCCCTTGCACACACATGCACACACTCCCCTCACCTGACAATGATCCTATTCCAATGACTAAAGCTCCTACTAAGGTATTCAGGGTGATGGTTGGGCCGGCAGAGGCAATACCACAAGCAATGTTCTCTTGAGCTTGCATCTGCCAGTAAAATTATAATATAACAACACGGCCATCACTTGCTGTCTCTAGAGCAGCCACAAGAGTTTTGCACCAAAACAAAAGACTTACATGTAACTAAAGACAAACAGAATAAATCTGCACAAAAAGGAAAGCCTAGTAACTAACTCAACAATCTAAAATTGCTAAATAAACACATGCACAGGCAGAATTAAATATATTAACTAATATGTTACTACAGTATATGCAGCCAAGTGAGCATGATTGATTTAATAAGAACAATCAGCCAATATGTCAGTTTATGTTTTAATAAATAGTATTTGAAATATGTGACCCAGCACACAAAAGTGTACCTAACGCTTTAAAAATTCCGTTCAGCGAAAAAGCATTCACTGAGCATTCAACAAGTGTTCGAGTGCTTTTTCAAAGCGTTCACTCTTTTGCACAGACCGTTCGAACACTTTGGCAGAACGTTCATTTGTTCTGTCAAAGCGTTTGAACATTCTGTCAAAGCATTCGAATGTTCTGCCAAAGCGTTTGAACATTCTGTCAAAGCGTTTGAACTCTCTAATAGAACGTTCGATGAAAACATATGGAACCATTTGATTATCAAAGGAAAAGCATCCATTGATCGAGAATACTTTTTGCACAACCTGAACATCACTGAAAAGCCAACAATATCAGGGTCGTTATCGTCATCGCCGCTGAGTCTTTATTTGTTTTGTTTAAGTGCCACAGGACACTTTTCCTGCTTAAAAACAACCCATACCCAGAACCATCAACCCACATTGATAAGTGGTTTACTCGATCTGTTCTAAATTAGCTCCAGTCAAGTAACAAACTTGTCATGCTTTATTATTGAATTTAGTTCGATGCATGCTATAATTGACGTTTAACCCGGGCCTAAGAAATAGGTAGTAACTAATTAATGGATAACAATGTAATAAATAAATGCCAATTGTGTTCTAGAAAGTCGCGATCGGCGCGAGCTCTTCATTCGAAGTGTCAGGGTTTCAAAGGTGAACAAGACAATGGTTGCAAGGATAATTGCAGTAGATGAAATCAAAATTTGCATGTTATCATAAAGTGAGACTTGGAAGTTTAATGATAAAAACAATAGCTTAAACCACTAAAAAGTCTGAAGAATTATACGTATATCAGAGTTTATGACCATGCAACGTTTAACACGACCAGGAATTTGCATCGGATGAGTTCAATCAAACCCCAAAGAATAGTTGTTGGTTCAGTTTCATAACCTTGATTCTTGTAACAGCCATATTTCGAGTTTTGAAGACTTCAATAATTATTACACTTTGAATTCCTGGCTCTTTTCTCTCCAATCGTGACTTGACGAGTAAACATCTGAATGCTTGCAAGTGTTACCAGGTCGGCCTACTAGGTTCAGCTCAGTATGTGAAAGTTCCAGGGCGTTACTCACTGTGAATAAAGCCACTCCCACTGCCAGCTGCTGTGAACAAGGCTTTCCTTCAGGATCTAAAGTACAGCTGCTGCATCTATCAGAAAATAATTTTTCCTGCTTTTTAAACTTTGCGTCATTGTCGAGATCTTTCTCTATGTTGAATTTTTACCAGTATAAATGCTCTCCTAATATTTTTAAAATATCCTTGTTGTGCTTTGTTTACGTTGCACCGGAAACACTTTTTTATTGCGATCAATCAGGATGCAAGACCATAGTCTAATATGTTAATGTCATGTGCATTCGAGGTTGCTTCACTTCAATTTGCTGCACAGCACAGCTGTGTGTGAGCTGAAGCTGGTTATTTTCGGGTGTTAAGTTTAGTTATTACATTTTTATTGTCAAATCCTTGCTGGACATCTGTTTTCATTGGAAAATTTTAGTTTCACACGATTGTTTGCAGCGGTCCATTGAATTGAAGGTCAATTGATCAGCAGACAGGTCAGATTGCCCGGCACGGGTAAGAAGAAATTTCAATAATCTGAAAAAGCTTAACTTGACTTTTGTGGTCCATTTCATCCAACATTTATACATTGTGCACAAACAAACAACTTATCGCTGTCCATCAAATGATCCACTTCGTCATCTTATCCAAGAAAGGAAGTGTTTAACTGAACGGGATTCTGAACATTATTCATTAACAAAAGTTAATTTTATGTTATTGCTTGCTTGTATGTGCCTGTAATTAAACTAAGCAATTGAGTTTCATTTGGGCATAGAAAGAACAATAGTGTTAATAAATAAAACTCCAATAACAGGCTCGACGGGACACTTTTGCAGATGGGACAGATATAAGAAGCAAATGGAAGAAAACGAGGCAAATAGTATAGCGTTTTGTTTAAAAGACAGTATATTTTTAAATCGGACAAAAAAGTAGAGCAGCCGTAGCCGCACCTCGTTTTATAATATAGAATACTAGGTTTGTGACCTCTAATAAAAAAGCAAAGTAAATTTTGCAACTTCGGTGCAGCGATTAAGTTCTGGAAAGGTTGAAGGGTTCACTTTGTCACAATTATCAATCAGTTAGCCTGACTGAACGTTTTAAATATAATAATGAACCAATTCATCTACCGTTTGAACACTTTGTGAAAACGTTCGAACGCTTTAGTAAAACGTTCGAACACCCTGGCAAAATGTTCACTCAAAACTTGAAAATGTTTGAACCCTTTTGAAAAATGTTCAAGATGTCTTCTAAAGCATTCAGTGAGCATTCACTGAGTGTTCATTTTCAAATTCAAACAGAAAAGTGTTAGGTACATTTTTGCATGCTGGGTCACATACATGTAATAGTTTTCTTTTGCCATTCAGATCTCTTGCGATCATTCATCATTTTATCTTGTCAAGATAAAACTGCTTGTGTACAAAAATAAAAAAAATTTATTGCAAAAAAGTTTACTGGAGATTTTTTTACTCGGGCCACTGACTAGCAGTAAGTGATAGCTGATCTGGTTGCATGTAAACAACAGCTAAATTGCACAGTGCTCACCTCTATTGTCACCTTGAGTTCATTTATTTTGAAAAAAAATTATCCACTCTTATTCTTCTTCTGTGACTACTTCAGTCTTTCTTTTTCTGAATGCTAAAGATTACTTCTTTCTGCTGCAATTTCATTTTTTCATCAACAAATCTCTTAAAGTCATCTTCATTGAAAAAATCAGTAAACAAATTAAAATGTTTTAGTTAGTGACTCAAGTTTTTTTTTCTTAAAACAATGACATCATTTGACGTTTGATGTACACAAGACATGCACCAGGAAATTCTCATATACAAGGCATACTTTGAGTCTTTTGAAAAACTCGAAGAAAAATACTGAGATGACAACTTAATAATCATGAATGTAATATAGCAATATTTCAAGTATGTCTTTGTTCTTGAATGAAAACAAAACCAGCACATTATTTCAAAGGGAAACAATAGGACATCTCATCGATAGCAGGACATTGGGACATAATAAATTATTTTGTGTATCTGCATATTTCTTTTATTAATTGAATGAAGACTGACATTTATAGCAGCTCTAGTTTTACATGTACATTGTACATACTTGGGAGAACAAAAGTTGGTTCAAGCAGAAAACAATCCCTTTGAAAGCAGAAATCAACAAAACCCAAGTGAGGTTATAAATCAAAAAACCTGAGCCACAGAGCACTTAGTCTTACATTATTTGATGCTCCCACAGCACACTTGGCCAATGTAGCTGCTGTATTGAAATCCACTGACAGAAAGAAGAATGGCAAGGCCTCCCTGGAAAACACCACATACAAGATTATTACTCTTCTAAAGAATATACTGTAACTGCCAAGTACATCTACCAGCTTCCGACATAAAAAGATCTACGTGTAAAACATGTTCGCAGAGTGTGCATGTGCCTACAGTACTGCCTGTTAGGAGTACATTGTATACTGGGCTGGACAATGACACCATTTGTTGGATGTACACTTGTAAGACAATTAAGCCATCAATAATTCTAGCCAGTTTAAATTATCATTTCCCACAATCCGAGAACGAAGCAGTGCTCTTTCAGAATAGCATTTGTCATTCAAAAATATCTAGGCTTCATTTTGAACACACTGTCGCATTCAAAACAAACATGGGTCAGTGCAAATGCAAGCTTTGAACAGTACCTGTAGATTCAGAGCTTCGTATGTTTGAAAAAAAGTGAAAGAACAGTGTTTGAACCAATAATGCATTTGACCAAAAACACTGGTGAATGAACCTACTGTAGCTATGAACACACATGCAATTGAAAAAAGTAGGACGTGTGTTATTCAAAGACTCAGTCTTATATATATTTTTCTAAGTTGCTTAAACACGTTCGCATTCAGGGTGTGTTTATTAAGGTTTTCAACAATCACATATTAAGAAAATAGTATTATTCACTGGTAACATTTCAAGTCATGTGATTCACTTTTGTCTAGTGTATTTCAT
>JAOBYE010677517.1:0-11684 GCA_025403585.1 Parazoanthus swiftii
CAGCGACGTGTCGATCAAAACTATCAGTTGTAGTTAAGTTGCTTTTGAATGACCAAAAATTGCCAAACCACTCAACAATGACACAAAAAACATACGGGAATGCTACAATTGACTCCGTGACGAGGCTTGCCATGCAATAACAAAGGATTTGTTCAGCATGGCTAATTCGTGAGATAAGTCTATTAACTCTAAACTGGCCAAAATTCTTTTGAGTCTCTTGAGGTGAACATATTTTTTGTGATTGGTTCTTGAATCTTAACTACAAGTACTGAACGCAGCGTCTTTATGTTATGTGTCAATGAATTTACACATGAGTATGCGCGTCGAAGGAAATATGGAACTAGTCAGTAAATGCAAATGAAAACCGTTAAAATCTTGACGAAAGTGGTTCGCTCGTGAAGAAGGCTCGATGATTCGTAAAGTCTTTCATCGGACAGGTAGTTTCAATTGTAAATGAGCTAATGGAACTTCGAGATAGGAGATAGAAGTCTTAAAATAATAGAACTCTTTGAGCTTGTGAAAAGTTTTGAAATACAAGTAGCATTAACAATTACTTCAACGCAGTTTAAAAGTTCGACTACTGAAACCTTCCTTCCTTCTAATTATGTTCTGTGAATCTTTTTTCTCATGCAGGAATTGCCAGAGCCAGATAAAGAGGAACGAAATGTTTGCTTGATGACAAAAGTAGGCCTGACGAATCTTCAACACAATCCCAGGTATATTTTGACTTCTCAATCATGCCTATATGTTTGTTTCCTGAACATAGCAATGCCAAATACATTTTTAAAATATTTGAATACACTTAAAAGCTCTTCATCAAACTCGTACCCCATGTTTTGGCTACACTACTTTTTAACGTTCATGTTCGTTCTTGTCTGTTCCAGCAAGCGTCCGCATTTGTTAGTAAAACCAACCTTTTTGGAATTCACGGATCCCGACCTGTTCTCTCTCCTTCGTGTACTCTTGCTCGTATTAAAAAAAACACAACTTCCAAGCAATTGTCAGTCAGTCGGTTAAAAACATTTTCAAGTTACTTGGCGTCGGTTTTCTGCTTTTTTTAACTGGACGGAGTTGCATTTTTGAAGCACTGAATTGCGTTCGAAATTATCAACAATGGAATGGTTCAGTATATTAGATTTTGAGAGAAACGCTGAACATGTTTACTACTGATTTGTAACAAAATTTGCTCTTTTCCCTTAAAACTTTCTACTTTAAATATGTGCAAAATGAGATCATGGACAGCCGTCTTTTGCGGCCCATTACCTGAAGCGCCTTAGTTGAGGTCCTAAAAATCAATATTTCCAAGGTCGTGGCCCAAAAACCAATCACAAAGTTCTACAGCGTTATGTGGGGACTGGTCCAACACCTCTTGCCATCTGACCTTGACGATGCCTCCAGCCATAGTTGCAACAGAGCATGCGGGCTGTGTTGTGCCATCTCGGGTCCATCCCGAGAGTCTGTAAGTTTACAGACTGTCTTGGTCCATTTGGTCCAACGTCCTCAGTTGGCCTTTCTTCAGACATTTCCCAGAACCTCTTGGTTTGGCTCACTTCTAGAAAATTGCTTGATTTGTAAACGGCCTCTCGACTAACTGCACTTCTTGATTTTGGGCCTCTGGCCACCTGGCGGACTTTCGACTACTACTTTTACTTTGCTTTACGTATTCGAAGCTTGCCAGTCTTTGCATATATTGTCGTTTGTATAGTTGAAAAATTGGAATTTCTTGACTCTGACAACCTGAAAGTGAGATTTTTAAATTTTCAGTTTGGACTTTTACGGATTTCGTTGATGTTCGTGTGATATACATTAGCTTGGCTTAAAGTTAATAAAACATGCACCCTCTTGAACTCAATTTCGAAGGCCAATAGGTTTGCAAAAGCTGCAAGATTCTGTGATTGGTTAAGGAGTAAAATAGAAGGTTGAATAACTTGCTAAAAGTCAATTTTCATGTAACAGCAATACATTTCTCCAAATACGTACAAAGCTACGTTTTCACTAGTGACAGCATAGCTAAACAAGATTTTGTGTTTGCTAAGGTAAAATTCAATTTTAAAAATTGCCTCACATCGCCCCGGCCCCATAATCCCTTTTTTTCCAGATAAGTTATGTTACACAAGGAAGGAATGTCAAAAGTTAATAGCCATTTAATGCACTAATTCGTAATTTATTTGTTTTTTTAGGAACAGGTTGGTGACGTCAACTGAGTATTCAATATCATAAAGTCGCAGCTGGCCACAAATTGAAGAAAACACAAACTATCGTGTATGAAAGGGGAAAAATTATAGACTCAAGCATATTTATTTGATGGTTTCTTCGCAAGCAAAATTATGACATCCTTCCCAACTAGCTTTCGCTCAGTTGCACACATTCGATACATCGTGTCTTCCCTTTTATATAGTCAGTTACACTCTTCCAACCGACCTGATCCCTGAAAAATAAAGTTTTTACATCACCATTACTGTTGTCTCATGACTTCACTCTAGTAACGAATCTTTCAGGAAGAATAATTTTAACAGCCAACATTTTTCCTCTTGATTCCCGATCTTACGATTCTGTTCGCAGCACAAATCATCCAGGGGCGGATCCACAAAATTCCGAAGGGAGGGCGGAGCACGTTCTGGAAAGAGTTTTGTTCCTATTTTTAAAATAGAATGTTTTAAAGTTTATCAATAAAAGGGGGGAGGAGGGGGGGGGGTATTTCCACCAAAATGAAAAAAAACCCAGGATTTTAATATCCCCCTACCTCTCCGTATTTGTAAAACCTGTTTTCCGTTATTTCCGTTTTTACTTCAGTAGTAATTCCTGGTTTTCCGAATTGTTTTTTTCGTTCCTCTGCCCTTGTATTTCAATACGGAAATGAGGAGAACATACGACGTTAAAAGGAAAACTCGAACATTTCTTTTATCTCCGTTATTCCGTACTCTTTTTTTCTTTCTGCCCAGATTTCAGTATAAAACAAAACCAAGGCAGGACGTTATTAGGACAGTTCGATTATCTAATTCGTTCCCGGTTGTCAACACTGGTTTTTACGTCATTCTGCCCTTATTTGAGTACAAATTAAGAAAGAAAAAGCAGAGTAAAGACAGCTGTTTCAAGATCTCATTTATACCCAGTATTCCGGCGTGTACGAAAAACGTAGACCTTACGTAGTAAGTATATCTGAAATTTCGCTTCTGTTTCCCGTTTTAGACCTGTTTTATCTTCCTTTCTGCCCAGAAATCAGTACCAAATTGAGAACAGAACAGAACTTGGTATTGACTATTGAAACATTTTTGGCCTTGGTTTTCAGATTTGTTTCCTCCTTACTTTCTGCTTTTTAAAATCAGTACCAAAATAAGGGTAAGATATGTACAGGACGTAGTAAGGGCAGCTAGAAGATCTCTTTTAACACCGTTTTCAGAGTCCGGTTTTTGTTTTTTATTTCTGCCTAGAACCAAAATGAGAACAAGACAGGACCAAGTAAAGACGACTCGAAAATCTATTTTTGTCTCAAATTTTCGGGCATGTGTTTTCCCTTCTTTTCTGTCCTTATAAATTAAAATGGTGACATGGCACTGCCTAATTCTTCCTTTTCTTTTTTCCCCTAAATCAGTACAAAAATAAATACAAGACAGGACATTGTATGGACAGTCGAAACTTTTTTATCCCTGTTTTGCGGCCATTTATTTTTCCCTTCCTTTCTGCTTCTATAATGAAAAGGAGGCAAGACAGGACAGAAACTGTTTTTCTTTTCTTACTTTCCATTTAAAATCAATACCAAAATGAGACAAGATATGTACTAGACGTAGTAGGATTCAAGGCTTGTCTTTTCTTTTTTTCTTCCTTTACAGCAATATACCAAAATGAGGACAAATAGCCATGGTAAGGAGATCAGATTCAGTTGCAATTTTTTATCTCCGGTTTTTTCAGCCTGTTTTCTGCCTTTGTTTCTGCCCATTATCCAATACCAAAGTGAAGACAAGGTATCAAATAGTAAGGACAGCTGCATGGAAGATTTCTTTCTCCGCAGGTTTTAGACTTGATCCCTATTTATTTTCCTTCTGTGCGCTTAAATTAGTACCAAAACGAGAACAAGATTCTTATAATGCATTAACCTCGGATTAATTCGTGCCTGGCATTTGCGGGACAAAGGCGATATCACTGGCGATCAAGAATGGTGTACCGGCCAAAATATCCACGTCCAAATCGTCAACAACCAGGGCATCTATGATAAGATGGTGATTGGCACGGGAGAGGGTAAGACGGGTTTCACCAATCAAAGTTAGGGGGGTTACACCGTCAGCCTGAAGAGCCTGTTGGGAGGACTTCTTTATGCGAGCACCGATTAAACGTGTTATAGATGGCTAGATCATAGTCTCTGTGCCAGTATCAACGCCAGTAGTTCGTTTTACAAGTCAAATCTCATCAAAATATCTAAGTCGTTTTACAAGTCAAATCTAATCAAAGTATCTAAGTATCTTGCAGACGTCAGTGCAAGTAAACGCAGAGCTTTAAACTGGGGTAAATGTTTTGCGCTGACCCGGCGATGTGTGGATAGGATCAATTGCTTCAGACTCGGGGGAGAATAAATCATCGGGGACTACGTCTACTTCATCGTCGACACTGATTGTTAAGCGAGAGCGTGTAAATACGCACGGTCTTTGAAGGGCAGGAAAGGGCAAGCGCTGAGACAATGAAAGCCAGCTCGACCTGCTTGTTTGCACAATGGGCAGGACTTGGGGCGCTTGTTGGGGACTGGTTGCTGGTTGGGATTGCGACCAAGGAGTCGTTTGAAATGGAAAGCAGTCGCTCGCAAGACTTTAGAATCAGTGGCAGTTTGGATCTCAGCAAAGAGCGATTCTAAAGCCAGGGAAATTTCAGGTTTCAAAGAGGCTAGGGTCCTAAATCTCAGTTCCGTGCCATAGCGCTGCTTAACGAGGTTCGGGAGGTTCTTGTGGACGTAACTTAACCAGGTCAAGACTACCATGTTTTCTAGGGTTGGGGTCGTCTCCTCGTCAACTGTGATTGCATCACCATGTGGGTAATACTGCCATTAGCAACTAGAAGACTATCCTCAGTGAAAAACATCAGTCTTTGGTACAGGTCGTCGGTTCTTTCGTCAACCTCAAGTTTAATGTCAGAAAAGTCAAGAAAGCGGGACCCCGTGGACTGAAAACCATAATAAGATTGACTGCCAAATGGAGTTCATAGATGCCAGGTTTTTGGTTATAGTGTTTCGGGAAATAACAAGGCAGAAATTGGCTAACTGGCCAATTATTAAATCAAGGTGCATGTTCGTTTGGATGGCAGTACGGCGAAAGGCGCGGGGTACGGCTTTAGTGTTGTCTGTGAAGCCTCGGGGGAGGGGGGATTGTTGGTTGACGTTTTCTGCAAGGTCACGTCATCAGCCAAGAACAGTGCGAAATTGGAATCTAACGAAAGAGAATACTCAAATTTTACCGCCAGGATTCGAACGTAGTAATAGATTCATACTTGGTAAGCAACCACTGTTTACGGGTTTGGTTAGTATTTATGATAGTAGGAGCACAAGTGTGTAACAGATAGGAATTTTTACTTTCCTTGCGAGTCGGTAGTAGATTACGACCTACATTTCATCTCAAGAGTTTATATAGCTAATTTTAATATCTATAAACCAGCAACCCTTTCATATAAATTGTGAACTTTCAACTTCCAATACTAGTGTCCTTTGTTGTTTGGGAGAGCAATATAAAACTATACCAGGCTTCTATACCAGGAAAGTGTCTTGCAAGCAACAAGTTCAAGTCACTATTTCAAGAACTCAAAATTATGTTGCAATTGTGCAAAATTTGATCAAAACATTTTCTCAGTATTCATGCATCTCTCAGCCACTATTTTGGCTTGAAGGCTCTTGTGATCATCTGCTTCGCCACCTTTCCTTGCTCACAACATATGTTGGTGTTCCGCACACATAATGGACGGTGCTTCGCATCAAGTATTAAATTCGATTTACTTTTTGTATTTTGAGTTTATTTTACTTGAGAAGCGGTATATCACATTAATCTAAAAGATCTTTAGCAAACCCCAAGTTAATTGAATTAAAAACAGCCTTGTTCCCAGGTCGGCCTTTTACATTGTACACATGTACAATACATGTATATCTAGTTTTTTTCAAGCTAGCTACACTGATACAGTAAAACCACTTCTTATGTAATTCTTGTGATACAGATTTTTCTGGTCAATAATGAGGACTACGGTAGTGGCGGTAAACAAAAGCTATCACAAGACTTTATCAGCACAAAAGACAAAGAGCATTTTTTATCAAAACTTTGGGCATAATCTTAATTACAAAGTGAACTTACACTTTTTTCTGTGTTAGCACGAGATCAGTGCAATATATGTATGTCAAACAACTTGAGGGCTATAAATAAAACTAATGTGAAAGGTTTCTTTACTGAAACCAGAAAATACACCTCTTAAAAAGGTATACTTTTTGTTTTTTAGTAATTTAGATCTGGTTGCTAGGTTCATAAAAACAAGAAATTAAATTGGTGTGGATTGATATAAAAATGAAAATGCATGTTGTCAAAACTTTCCGATTCACAGCATGTCGAAATTGCTCTACCTGTATTATGTAACCATGTGTATGAAACAAGCTGGAACCGGATCTTTTCACAAGGAGTTAATGTAAAGCCCAATCTGGGAACAAAGTTGATTTTAAATCAATTAACTTAGTATTTGCTAACCTCATAAATCATCCAAAGATGGCAGTCATAAAACTCAGGATGGTGTGTTTATAACACCATATGATATCAAAACTAGCGTGTTTGTATAACATTGATATTATGTGGTGTCATAATCACACCATCCTGAGTGTTCAACAGTGGGTGAGTTATGAGGTTAGCAAACCCCAAGTAAATCGATTTAAAACCAACCTTTTTCCCAGGTTGGGTTTTTACATTAACTCTGGTTTCCTTGTGAAAAGACCTGATTCTAGCGCTAATGAAATTAGGAGAATTAACTATCCACAGCGGGTAAACAAGAAACCGACCAGAAACAAAATGGTCGCTCGACAGACAACGAAACACACGTGAGTACGAAAAGATACTAGGCGCTACACGCGCTTGGGTGTGAGAGGCCTGGAAAACAACATAAAATCAACAGGAGACGAAGCCTGTTGGCGCAATCTCGTTTTCTCTTCAAATAAAAACGGAAACGATAAAGTTGAGACAGTAAAAGTTTAACTGACTATAATTTGTTTCAAATTAATTTAGAGGCAAGAAGTAAGAAAAACAGGCCTGAAAACCGCGGATAAACAACTTTCAACTGTTCTTACTTTCTCCTGTCTTGTCCTTAACTTGGTACTGATTTAGAGTCAAAGAGGAAGAACAAACGCCCTAATAACGGAGGATAAAAAATCTTTCAGATATCTTTACTACCTCAGGCCTTGTCCTTTTTTAATGATACTGATTTAGGTTCAGAAATGAAGGCAAAGAACAGTTCTATTTTTCCTCATGCATGGTCATTAGTTTCAAATGCATGTTTTTACTACGCCCTATCTTGTTCTGAATTTGTTATTGAATTTTGGGTGGGAAGGAAGGTAAAAACAGGCCTTAAAACCCGAGGTAAAAAAAATCAATTTTCCTGTGTTGCTTCATTCTGAAACTGATCTTGGGGCAGAAAGAAACGAAAAGAACAGTCCTGATATTGGCGGCGGATTAAAGAGTTAACTTCCAATAACTCTACCATTTGCTGTCTTGTCTTCGTTTTTATTTTAGATATGGAAATAGAAAGAATAAAAAACCAGGCCGGAAAACGCAGACAAAAAGTCTCAACTGTTTTTACTTTCTCCAGTCTTGTCCTCATGCAATTTTGTACTGATTTAAATGCAGAAAGTAAGAGAGAAAAAAAGCCTGAAACACAAGTATAAAGTAGAGATCTTCCAGCTGTTCTTGTTCCCTGTTTCTCATTTTCGTAATATATTAAGGACAGAAAATAAATAAAAAGGGAAAAAAACAGGTCTGGAATCTGCAGATGGAAACGCTTTACCACGTCTTGCCTTGTCCTCATTTTGATATTGATTTATGATCTGCCCCGGGGCAGAATGGCATAAAAACGGGGGATAAAAGGGAACTTTCAGATGTCCTTCAGATAGTTACTAAGTCAGGTCTTATCTTCTTTTGGGTTCTGATTTTGGAGCAGAAAACAAAGCAAAGAACATGCCTGAAGTTTCAACTGCCCTTGTCATGTCTTGTCCCTTTTCTAAAACTGACTTAGGGGCAAAAAGTAAGAAAAACTGGCGTGAAAACCGCGGATAAAAAATTGTTTTAACTATCCTTACCATGTTTCTTTTTGTTCTGATTTAGAGGCGGAAAAGCAAAAAATATCAAACCGTAAAACTTGAGACAAAAAAATGCTTCAACTGTCTTTTAATTTACAATGTTCTGTTTTGTCTTCTCTTTGGTCTTGATTGAAAGTAAAGGAATGTCCGCAATAAATTCACAATGTCTTGTTTTGCCTTCATTTTGGTACTGATTTAGTGGCAGAAAAGAAAGGGAAAAGGCAGAGATAAACTGAGAGATCTTCCCTTTGTCTTTACCAAGTTCTGCATGTCTTGTCTTCATTTTGGTGCTAGTTTATAACTAAAAGTAGAAACTGATAAATGAAGGGAAAAAAACACTGGGCTGAAAACCGAAGACAAATGCGATCTGCAAGTTTTCAATACCATGTCTTGTCTTGTCCTTTTTTTAAACTGATTATAAAGCAGAAAGGAAAGTCTGAAGACCGGGGAAAAAAGTTTTCAACTGTTCTTAGAGGTATATGGTAATTGAAAAAAACAGGCCCAAAATCTGGAGAAAAAGAGATCTTCGAGCTGTTCTTACTTATCCTGTCCTGTCCTCATTAATAGCAGAAAGAAAAAAAACAGGCAAGAAATACGGGGAAAAAAGGGCACTTCAAGATGTCCTTAACACATCTTGTCCAGGCTCATTTTGGTACTAACTTAAGGATAGAAAAAGAAATTATTGCTGAAAACCGCGGAAAAAATCTTTCTTCTTACTTTGTCCTGTCTTGCCCTCAATTTAGTACGTAAAAGCGGGACGAATAAAAATAATTTCAAATGTCTTTAGTACGACAGATCTTTTTTTGGTACTGTATAGTTTAAGAGCAAAAAGGACAAAGAACACGCCAAAAACCCAAGGAAAAAATATATCTTTCAACTGTTCCATCTTCTCTCCCGATCATATGTTTTATCTGCAGTTCCTTACTACGTCCTGCCTTGTCCTCATTTTGGTATTGATTTAGGATCTGCCCAGGGGCAGAATGGAAGGTGAGAAACAGGCCTAAGAACGGGGAATACAAGAGAATTTTCAGATGTCCTTAGTTACGTTTTGAAACCCGCGGATTTAAGAGTTAATTTCCTTGTCTTCGTTTTGGTACTGATTTGAAAGCAGAAAGAATAAATAAAAAGTATCAACTGTTGTTACTTTGTCTTGTATCCTCATGCATTTATGAGCTAATTTAAAGGCAGAAAGTAAGAAAAGAATAGGCCTGAAATGCAGGGATAAAATAGAGATCTTCCAGATGTCCTCATTTACTATTTCCCAGGGAAAAAAGAGGTCTGAAACCTGCAGATGAAAACGCTTTAACTGTCCTTACTGACTACGTCCTGTCTTTTCCTCATTTTGGTATTGATTTAGGGTCTGCCCCGGGGCAGAATGGGAGGTAAAAACAGGCCTCAAAACGGAGGATAAAAAAGAATTTTCAGATGTCCCTTAGTTACTAAGTCAGGGCTTGTCTTTATTTTTGGTCTGATTTAGGAGCAGAAAACAAAGCAAAGAACAGGCCTGAAGTTTTAACTGTCCTTGTACTGTTTGTCCTTTCTTTGAAACTGACTTGGAGAAGCAAAATATAAGAAAAAAAAGGCCTAAAAACCGCGGATAAAAGAAGTTTCAACAATCTTTACCATGTTCTGTCTTATGCTTGTTTTGGTACTGATTTTAAGGTAGAAAGTCAAAAACAGACCAGAAAAGCGCGGTTAAAGGGTTTAACCGTTCTTTCTTTGTCCTATCTTGTCCTCATTTTTGTTGAAAACATCAAACCGGAAAACTCGAAATTAAAAAAGCTTCAACTGTCTTTTTATTTAATGTTCCGTTTTGTTCTCATTTGGGCTTGATTTAAAAACATGCTTGCCTTAAATTCACAATGTCTTGTTTTGCTTTCATTTTGGTGCTGATTTAGTGACAGAAAAGAAGGGAAAAATGAGAGATAAACTGAGAGATCTTCCACTTGTCTCTACCACGTCCTGCATATGGTGCTGGTTTGTAACTAAAAGTAGAAAAAATGAAAGGAAAAAACACAGGCCTGAAAACCGGAGATAAAGGAGATCTGCTAGTTTTTTTACCACGTCCAGTCTTGTCTTCTTTTTGAAACTGATTGTAGAGTAGAAAAGGAGGAAAACACAGGTCTGAAAATCGAGAAAAAAAGTTTTCAACTGGCTGTTTTTCGACGCCCCAGCAGTTTTGTCCTGAACATGTATTAATTTGGGGGCACAATGAAAGGCAAAACTGAAGGGGCTGGAAAACCTGGACAAAATAAACCCCAACTATACATGTCCGTGCTGTCTCCTGCGTTGTCCTCATTTCTTGTCCTCATGTACTTCTCTAAAAGAAAGGCCTAAAATTCGGAGATAAAGAAGATCTTCAATCTGTCCTTACCACGTTCATTATACAAATCTTGTCCTCATTTTGGTGCTGATATAAGGTAGGGAGGAAGGAAAAAATCAAGCCTGAAAACGGCGGATAAAGGTGTCTCCCAGCTTTCCTTACCTTATGTATCTTGTCCTCATTTCGTTTTCTTTATAGGGGCGGAAAACTGTATAAAACGTTTTAACTGCATGTCCCATTTTGTCTTCATTTTGGTATTGATTTAGAGACCGATAAAAATGCTAAACAAAAAAGCAGGCTGAAGAAAATTGCATAAATAAAATTCAACTGCATGTCCTCTTTTTGGTGTTGATTTAAAGGCACAGATAAAAAATACCCAGGACCCAAATTCGAGATAAAAACAGACAGGAAAAGCGCGGTTAAAGATTTCAACCGTTCTTCCTTTGTCATGTCTTGTACTCATTTTTCTTCTGCTTTAGAGGCAGAAAGGAAAGAGAATATCAAGCCGGAAAACTCGAGGAAGAAAAAGCTTGAACTGCCCTTAAATTGTCACTGTCCTGTCTTGTCTTTCTTTCGGTCTCGATGTAGGGGCGGAAAAGAAGGGAAACAAAATCGGAGATTAAAGAGATCTTCTAGTTGTCTTTACCACGCCCTGTCGTGTTTTTTATTTGGTACTGACTACAGAGCTGAAAGGACATAAAAGGTCTCAAAACCGGGAAAAAACTTTCAGCTTTCCTAACTACGCCCCGTCTTGTCGTGAACTTGGTATTAGTTTTGGAGCAGAATGGAAGACAAAACTGTACTTGTGTACAGGATGGAAAACCTGGTACTGGAACAAAAGATCTTCAACTGCTTGTCCCTGCCATGTTCTGTATTGTCCTCATTTTGGTACTGATCTAAGGGCAAAAAAACCCTGAAATCCGGAGATAAAGAAGATCCTCAATCTGTCCTTATCATATCACGTTAACCCTATTCCGCCTGGTGGGAGCGGGGGGTATTAAATAAACAATTTGTACTTGTTAGAAATAAAGCAGTATTATTAGTTTGGTGCTAAATAAATGT
>JAOBYE010677739.1:0-33392 GCA_025403585.1 Parazoanthus swiftii
TGCTTTGACTTATTTTGTAAAATCTTGGATGCAAATTAAATGGGCAGACAGCCTGCAACCATATGGAGCACTGAATGGATATACAACTCTGGTTTAATTAGCTGAGCCGCGCGACTAGACTATTGGCTTCGGTTTATCGTATAAATGTTTGAACTGCCCTAAATCGACATTGCAGTGTTTTAGATTTTCTCTTTCAAAATCCTTAAATATTGAATTTTGCAAATGATTTTCAAAATCTGCATAAAGGTAGACCAAATTTTATACGGTCCTCCGCTTCTTTCTACAGCAAGGTTTTGTATGGTCTGTATGCTTTTTGAAAATCGCCTTACAGTTTGCGAGTTTTTATATTGTGCTGTGTTTAAGCCTTCCATAGAGACTGTGAGTGCCCAGAGACTGTGATATAAACATAGAAATTGCAGAGCATGAGCTAATTGTATAAGAGCAACACGAGGCAAGTAGCCTCTGATCGGGGCCAGGGGAACGTAATAAAATGTAACGCGATACTTCCGGCAACTGTGGAAGTGTCAAGCGGTATAGGCCTTGTGCAGCTTGAGGTCACGTGGTACACTGGAAATACGCCAAACCGGAGGGCAAAAAAATGTGCCAGACTCCACTGGGAATTGTAAAAAATTGTAAAACTAAAAAATTACACTTTTCTAGTGAATTGTGTTTTGTTTTGGAGTCTTGCACATGCGGCGTATTTTGTACCACGTGACCTCCAGCTGCATGTGGCTGGCTCATGGTCCATTGGGTAGATTCATCTATACAGGATGATGAAATGTAAAAAAAATAAAACTTTGTTCTCTGGATATCGTGAATCTTATTTTGAGCTTCACCAAATCCAGAGAACCAAAGTTGTTTTTTTACATTACTGAAAGCGTTTAACTTTGTTTAGCGAAGAGATCGCACCTTGGGCAGACGTTTGTCCATGTTCAAGTCAAACTCCTCTTCCGCGGCAATAAGACCTTTTTCAATGTAGGAATGTCCACCCATGTGAGGCAACGCAGTGTCGATTTCCACTTGAAAGTTTCTCAGCTCGGTAAATTGGCCAAAGCGAATGTCAATGGTAGCATAGCTGGCAAACCTGAAATACGAAAGAGAATATTGTAGTTAAAACAAGTGTGTTTAAGATTTTTCCAATATAGACCACGTTTACTTTTGTGTAGATGAAGACCGCTATTTTTAAAGGTTTTAAAAATTTACTTGAGTTTTTCAGATATTTTAGTACAGTACCATGACAAGTACAAGTAAGAACCTATTCTAAAGGCTAAAATTGTCCATTTAGACCCCTGTTACATAAGAACCTGTTTAGCCTAGATTCTGAAACAGGATGATTATTACAGTCAAACACTGATTTCTTTAACAAGGAAGAAAAGTGCTCACGCCAAATTCAAACCTCTGAAAAACGAAGCCGTTCAAGGAAGCACCCAAAAGTCTTGTGACACTTCCTTTAATTTTATTTAGGAGCAAATTTATGTGTTAAATTTTATTTTTTAATCAATGCATTTCCATAGTGAGTGACGTATCGGCGAAATTTTTCAGTTTTCTTATGACGTAAGTTTTTTGATTTTCATTTTTTGGAATCCGGAGATTTTACCAATTAAAGTTCATTCCAACAGTTTCACACTAGTTTTTAGTCCTTTTTTTTTGAAGTCATGAAAAAATTCAAGATGTCCGCCTTAGAGCCCAAAAAGAAAATTTTAAACGTTAGATTTAGTTTCTGTATTAATCTTGTTTTTTTTCATATTAATATCAAACTTTTTGTTGTGACTATTATTGTTAATATCAGTTTTCTTGTTATATATTATTACTATTGTCTGTATAGCTATGCAACTATATAGCTATATATGGATTAAGCAAGTACTGTACCGTACTGCACAAATTTGTGCCTTTCTTCTCTGTGTTTTGAATCCTTCAATTATGTGATAGACCAACATTTTCATATTATTACCAAACTTTTTGTTGTGACTATTATTGTTAATATCAGTTTTCTTGTTATATATTATTACTATTGTCTGTATAGCTATGCAGCTATATAGCTTTTTATGGATTAAGCAAGTACTGTACCTTACTGCACAAACTTGTGCCTTTCTTCTCTGTGTTTTGAATCCTTCAATTATGTGATAGACCAACATTTTCATGCGGTAAAAGGTTGTCCTAGCCGTCCCTGATGCATCGAGGACGAAGCCCAAATTTACTTCCTTGTGACACCCTTAAAAATAACAGTATTCACAATATAACTTTGCAATAAATGATGATGATCATGATGGTGGTGGTATTGATTAAACAGTTGATAGGAGGTCCGGTCTAACTGGAGCTTATGCTTCTTTTAGACTAACTTTAGTTAATAGTTTTTCGACTTTCCATGTAAATACCCCACCATGCCCCTTGCCTCTTCCGACCCACCGAAAAGAGAGAACAAGGGATCAGAGTAAAGGGTATTGCTTAGAACAACGAGAAGAGGAAAGTCAAAACGAGAACAAAGAACTTACCCAAACATTCGGATGGAATGATTTCGTTGACTGACTCTTTCAAATCTTTAAGTCTTTTCCTGTATATGGCTTTTCCGTTTTTGCCTGCCAACCGAACAAGTTGACTTCTCCTTGCCCTAGAAACGCCGACAGCGAAAATTGTGATGTTTTTCTTCCATAGTGGCTTAGCATACCATTCAACTAGATTGTGGTCAACGTCGTATATGCCAGAATTCTGCCGCCCGTCTGTAAGGAGCACAACATAGTTTGCGACATCTGGCCGATCGCCGACCTGCCCATTGAAAACCTCCTTTCCCACCGTTTCCAGGGCAAGGTCGATCCGTGTTAGAGGTCCACCAACAAACGTGACGTTCTTATCAAGGGCTTCTTTGAATTTCTCGAAGTTATCATGATCACCAAGTCTTATTTTTATTTCTACTTTCTCGGCGTAAGTGAGGACGGCTACGTTCGTTGTCATCTTTTGAACATCTGGATATTTGAAGTTAGTGAGAACCCTTTTAACAAATTCTTTTTCATAGCGGAAGTTCCTGGGGCCACCGATCGAACTTGACCGATCCAGAAGAAAGGCGAAGTCAGCCCGCTTGACACATGCTATGGGAACTAAACAGAAATGAAATAGAAAACAACTAAAATGACAGGTATCGGTCATATTCTCGCGATTTTATTAGTACGAGAAACTTTGTTATGATTAATAAGAATTTTTGCATAGCAACCAATTGGCAGAATTACGTGACAACTCACACGTAGAATACGTAGAATAACATAAGATGGCTTTAGTTTTTGTTGGAAGGAAAGGAGGAAAGGCCAGGCGGGGAGAGGGAGTAGCAGCATGTTATTTTCTGTCTGATCTACCAAACAGTAGCTGTCAAACTAATTTAATTTTCACTTGATTATTTGTACCTGAGCTTGCGAGACATTAGAAGTTGAACTTTGTAATTTTCTGTCCAAATACACAATTTTTCTAGTGCAAATTTTTGATAGATCCATTCCTTCGTGGGGGCCAAAAGTGATGTTTATATTGAATTAATGAACACGAATTTGACCGAATAATGATTTTCAGCCCCCATAAGGGAATGAATTTGGATTAGAAAGATGGTGTATTCATATTCGTGCAGCAAAAAAGATTTTACTTTTCATTTTACCCGGATGCCCGTACAACATGGCGATCATGACGTCAGACGAAACCAGCTATATTCACTTCGTTTGACTTTTGAACGGCCAGGACAAAATGACTCCGCCCCCTCTCCTTATGGGTTTTCCGACCTAAAACTTGAAGCTTAAATTAAGTCTGAATAAGGTCCGTTAGCGTTGGAAACTTAACGTTCGAAAATTTAGAGTCCGGACAGTTTTGAAAGATATGTATTTTGCCTAGCATTTTAGGCAGTCACAAACCACGTACCTGTTGCCGCCCTGGCACAGGCTACCTTGCGAATGTCACTGACTTTCTTGCCTATCTTGCCGTGGTAGCCGACATAGACTACCTCTCGTTCAGGGAACTGGACCAGTTGGTTCATGTACCACAAATCTGGGTTCCTGCCTATAGTTATGGCAATAATTTGAACACCCTGGTGCCTTAAAAGCCTGACAGGGGAAAAAACGATTGTTTAAACATCCTGGTGCCTCAACAGCCTGACAGAGGGAGATTAATTTTTTTAATCAAGAAGAAGAAGATGACAACGACAATGACGAAGAAAAAGAAGAAGAAAAAGAAGAAGAGAAGAAAAGAAAAAGAAGGAAAAGAAGAGAAAGAAGAAGAAGAAACTTTAGATACTAAAACAAAGATAAATTATAAGACTTCCTAAATAAATATGTTTATTAATAAGATGTTCCATAGTTTAATAGCAGAACAACAAAATACGCCATGAGCACAAGTAATAGTGTTAAACGGAGTACAGGGAAGGAAGCGAATGGAGGAGCGAATTAATCGAGCGAGTTTGCGTTCACCTTCCGTATTTAAGAAAGATTGGGGATATGACATGGAGTGTTTTATAGACAAAGTATGCAAAGTTTATTGATCCTTTTACTACAGTAGTACATTAGATATAAAGAATGCAAATTAAACTGTAAGGAAACTAAACAATGTCATTGTCCACAATAGCTAAAATAACAACATTCTTGTCATTCATAGCTAAAATATACAAGGCTAAAGATTTGCAATTTAGATTATTTACCAAGCTTACTATTAATTGTGTACATTTTTTTTAAATTTTTCTCTACACCCACCAATACTAGAATTAAGACAAGTTATCAAATAATGATTTTCGTCACCAACTTCATTAGAATCGCACAAGGTGCACTTATGCATATGAAATGACATTTTGTTATACCTTCAAGTTTTTACTGGCATTTCATGTGCAGAGATTCGAAATTTAGATGTTGCTTGACGGTATAAGTAGAAAACATTGGAGATCTTTCAATACAAAAGTAATTGAGGCGGTACAACACGTTTTTACACGTTCCGATACGCTTTAGATTTATCCAAGTGCTCAATTCTGGTTTACAAGGAACGCACTCGTTGCAAAAATCAACAATTTGAAGTAAGTAACTTTTTTAAGTATTGTTTTTGTTGAAGGGTTCAAAAATGGAAAAGTTGAACTTTGAGTTTCAGCAGCAGTCTTCAGATCAAACAGTTATTGTAGTCTTTGATGTCTACCTGTTTTGAAAATATTTTTTGGTTAAAAAGCCAGATCCATTTCAAAGTATTTTTAAATTCCAAAATGTAGAACCAATATAAGACTTTTCTCCTTTCAGTATAAAGGGCCAAAATTCTTTAATTCCCTTAGCCACGAAATCCAAACCTCGCCTAATATTGCTTCGTTTATGCATAAATTGAAACTATACCTTCTCTCTTAATTTATTTTTTATTTTTTATTATTTTTATTTTAATTTTTTGTATATGTAATGTGTATCTGTAGTTTTCCGCCATAGCAGCTCAAGTCAATCATGTATCATTTCATTTTTTTTGCAGAGGAAGCCCAATTAATACAAGCCCCATGGTTTCTTTTGGGCTCCCTCGTCACAATTTTGCTCTTCGAAATTATCTAATGTGTTGTAAATAAGTTATTGGTGGCAAATAAATAAATGAAAAAAAAAGGAAAAAGAGAGAGAACTTTGTATGATGTTTGGTGGGTGATCAACATTGGATGAACTCGCATGTTTGAGTTAAAACGTAACGTTGTGCATGCTATCCAGCTATGAGCTATTAAACTGATAATTTACCATCTGCATAGAAACTCTGGCATAAGATGCGAGCAAGAGTGGAAGGAAAAGAGATGAGGGTAGAGAGGAAGAGGGGAGGGGAAGGTAGAGGAGAGGACTAGTGGGGTTAGGGGGGAGAGGAGGGTGGAAGAGGCAAAAGAACCTTGTTCAACCGACCTCGTTAGGATTTTAAGATTTGTTTTCTGATGTGGCCTGTCTTCGCTCTGCTTTCCATCTGAGATGACAAACAAATACTTTTTCAACCCAAACTGCGGATTGTACTTTTCGTTGTAAAGGACCTTAGTTGCTTCGATCAAACCTCTGTCAATATGGCTTCTTCCCTCTGAAATGAACAAAATATAAAATATTTATTTTGCTTAGTTATCTCAAGTACGTTATTCATACAAACATACAAGGTTGCAAACAAGTAAGGAATCCGTGCAGTTAGTCCTTAGTTCTTATGCAGTTGATAAAACCGGCGTTTTTGGCGACATCAAAAACTGATGTAAGTGAAATCATGACTTATCATAAATCGGGAAAATCAAACGTTCGCTTGTATATAAGAAAATACCTGCACAATGACACATTTTTCTGTTGTTCGCTATTAAAAAGAAGACGTATAAACGGTTTTAGTCCAGTAGTTAATAATTACTGCAGTATAACTCTATTTACATAATAAAACGAAACCTTGTAATTTTGAAAATAACTGTTACGGTATATATAGTCATATGCTGTAAACTTGTATTGTATACAACAACTTGGTGTAGAGTGAAGAACAAACTCAAGATGTGTGTCATCAGGCTTGGGGTTTAAAAATCAGCTTTTTTCAGTCGCACTGCGAAGATTGTTTTCAAACCATGATGCTCACTACTCCTGGAATTCCTGGAAAACTCCTGGAATTTTGAAACTTTCTTCCAGGGTCCTGGAAAACTCCTGGAAAAACAGAGAATTTCCCTGTGCTCCTGGAAAACTCCTGGAATTCGAAAATTTGAAAACTCCAAAACCTGCAGAAGCATCTGACTCATAATTGTGTTTTTTGTATTTTATCAAAACTCAATTTCAGGAAGTTATTTTTTTCTGGGAATTTTGGTCATTTTGTCCCATTTTGCTTCCACCGGAAAGCTGAATAAGTTTACTTGATATTTTTTTTTGTGAGAGAGAATTTAGGGTTGGGTCATGGAAAAACAGATTTTCTGCCATGGAGAACTCCTGGAAAACTCCTGGAATTTTGTCAGTGAGCACCATGTCAAACGCCATCTTACATCTGTGAGCAAATTTAACTGAAATTTCTTGCGCTTTGACAGAACGCCAACTCGTTAATCTTGAGTACTTTCACAGGGTAATTTCTGTCAATCGGCTTTTTCGGGAATATAACTGTTAGTGAAGAAGACATTGTAGTATCACTTTAGTGGATGTTTTTAAAATATGAGTAAAAAGCAAAAAGCAAACCCAATTGGAACAGCTCAAAGGTAACCGCAGTCGCTTAATAGAAGCCATGGCCCCTTAATAAAATGACCGGAAACAATAGACCAGTTTCGTATTCCCAGTTACCGCTGACTACAATGACCACAGACTCATTTCTGCAGGATTAGCCTCGACTTGGTCTTGAACATACATAAATATCAGCGAGAACGATTAGACGTCCGAGCCTCCAACAATAGAAAGAGCTGTAAATAACTCATACCTACACTGGTATTTATGTATAATATTCAAGACCAAGTCGAGGCTAACGCTGGAGAAATGAGTCTGTGGTCATTGTAGTCAGCGGTAACTGGGAAAACGAAACTGGTCTATTTTGGGCTTTTAAAAGGTGACCGCTTAATAAAAGGCTGCTTCGTATAAGCTCAATTAAATCCAGTTTGTCCTTACAATACATTAAAAAAGATCAACTTACGTTCGGGAATGATTTTCCTGACTTTCCTGTTGAACGCACGAGTTGTTGCATACCTGCCAAACTCGATTATTGTTTTTGCGTGAGTGCTAAAAGTGACCAAACCAGCCCGGGAAGAACCGGGATTCACCTCAAATGCTTTGACAAGTCCTTGGATAATTTTGATTACTCGGTGAAATTCCTGTCTTCCGACAGTTCTTGATACGTCGAGAAGAAACCCAACGTCGGCCTTGTCACAAGCACGTAGTGGTCGTTTGTCTGTGTTTTGGAAGAAAGGGATTTGTTTTAAGATAGTAACGATGGACATTACTCATTAGCAGTGAAAGAGAGATGGTCCGGTAATTCAACCAAGTTAACTGAATACGGAAGCGCGCGAGAAATTAAACCAATGAAGGAAATAGTCAAACTACACGAGTTTTTGTTGTTGTTGTTGTTGTTGTTGCAAGAACCAGTAAATTTTTGCTGAGGCTGATTTGTTGTACTTTAGCCTCAAATTGTTCTTAAATTAATCTTATTTCTTATTTACAGTGAATCAGCTATGTGTAAAGTAAAGTATATGGGCCGCATTGTCATTGTTAAGCCATGAGCTTAACTGAACGTTTTTAAAAGAATGGTTACAGCGTAATCGTGAACTTTACAGTTTTATCTGTCGACTTAAACTCAATAAAATACTGAAATTAGTAACTGTAGACTGAGCTAGTTTTAGCTATTTTTTTTAACTTTTTTCTTGAGTGTTAAGAATTTTGTTCTCAAAAATTTACGTCTGAATCTCTTTGCGCCCGCATATGAATGGAGTTATCAATTTCCAATCATCGCCGGTACGAACTAAAGTACAACTAAAGTTTTAGTAAAATTTAAAGGTGCTTTTAAACTGGGGCTACTTTTTGAGAGATGGATCACCATGTGCTATGGTTATGCTCGTTTATTGTAAGAAAAGGGAAGTAATTGATGTCGAATTGTCACGTCGAAACTCGACAACTGTAATACCTTGCTATTGCAGTATTACACCGCTTACAATGGCTGTTTACAGATAGTTTAGCTTGACTGACTTAGTTACTATCTAGTCAATAGCAATGTCGACAACCATGATCTGGGACTAAATTATGCTCGTGCGCGGTCCTAGTTTTTAAGGAGATGTGAAGATTGACACAAACACGTACTTCTACGATATCTAGCGTCGAGCGTTTGAGCAACGCACAGTAGCAGTAAGACCAACCGAATCCCCATTGTTTTGTTTGCTGCTTGCCTTTTTCAGCGAGTTTTAGCTCCTGTTGGAATAGAATGGAAATATCAATTCTAGTGCCTTAGATTTTCATACGTAGCTCGTGGACTAGAACACGGTAGAATACAAGCAATGTGTGTCTGCATGTGTATATATTGGGGTGCGTTTCTTGATGTATTTTTTTCGTACGTTTTAACATGTATTTAAATGAATTATTTGATTCTAAAAAGCTACTGCACTCTGCCGTTCTAGTATCCAGTGGACATTGTCTTTTTATATCTACAGTCTCCAATAACAACCACAAGAGACAGTGTTTTTAAGGCGGGTACACAGATGAATCGCATTGCATTTCCCCAATAGTTGTAACTTCTTTCCCCGACAGTAAGCTGAGTTATACTTTTCAAGTCTTAAGATTGAACAGCTGGTGCTGTACCTGGTTTCCCGAGCAAAATGACGGCTTGTTTTCCCAGGCTTAAAAAAGCACTAGTGGATTTTAATCTTTAACTCTTTTTTCATTGGAACCTTATACAAAATCGACAAGGGAAGTTGGATAAAACCTTTGTGAACAAAAGCTAAAGAGTGAAATTGGTCTATTTTGCTGAAGCTAAAGTATTTTTTGTTTCCCAAATGCTACAGCTAGATGAAATCTAAGGGCGTTATGTAGTTTCTGTAAAATGCACACCAGAGCTTCCTTTAATTGACGTTCTGTATAGCTGGCTTCTGTAGAAGACTTAAATAAAGTATTTAAAATACAAAATGACACGGTTTTAACTAAGAATGCTGAAACATTTGAACTGATAATACATAAAGCTTAGACCGGAATTGTAGGGGAGAAAGTCAATATTGAGTGTTAGTTAATGAGTAAAGAGCTCCAAAGCATTTGAAAACAGTGTAGGGTCAGCTGAAAATAGACCGGGTCATCTGATAATGGCACCGCAGGACTAGACCAGAAGTCTGAAAGAAGTTGTTTGAAGTTGTTTAAAAATGTTTGTGCCAAGTTGGGTTGGATCAGTAAAGAAGGTACAAGTCTCTAAACAGTTATAACTAATTGTTCTGCAACATTTCAAGCACTGACATATTTGGCTAGTCTTCAAATTCCCATATCTTTTATATCAGTTGTATAACTGAATGTTAAATATCCATTCTTCTTATATTAAAAAATACACCAAATTGTGTGGACTTGCTAATACTATCGAATTTATTACGCACAAGTTTTACTTGGAGAATTTAGGTTAAATCGATCTTTCAAAGCTGATGAGGTAGGTGACCTCTTTGAAGTACAACTATAATGGAAAGAGGTGTGGGTTAATAAAAAAAAGAGGTATGGATTATGGTTGCCTTCAATACTTAAACTATATAGCCGCATTAATGAAACTTAATTCTATTTCTTTACAAAACTGTGATTAAACTGCTGAATTTGATGAACGTTTTGACAACCACTTCAAAAATATTTTCAAAATTGTAAAAAAGAAGGTGTTTGATAGCTAAATCATAGTTTCAGTTCGAAGATTTTCCGTACATCGCACTACGTTTGTTCATAACTTACTTAGAATTGACTCATAGTCTACCCCTGGGTATATAATTGTGAGTGTCCAAATAAAGTTATGTCTGATGTCATCGTTGTTGATGCCACTAGCCTGCTGACGTTTTCCATATGTCATATATCTTCGCAATGACACTCAATAAAACTGATCGGACAAGAGCTGTAGGAGATCGGACAGAAAATCTCAAAATTTCACAAAAATCGTTCGAAATTTTTCTTTCCTTTCAGCTTAGGTAGCAGCTTTGTTGCTCGATTAAAATCATCGCAAAAGAAAAAAAACTTGGCCTGCGCGCATGCCTCAAAGATTATGCTTCAATCAAACAAGTAAACTAAAGCGCCTCAAAGGTACTCCAACACAAATTAAATACGGAGTTTATAATAATAATAATAATAATAATAATAATAATAATAATAACAAATTACTCGTTAACAACTCGCTTTACAAACAAGTTAATTTTCAGGTAACTATCAGGTTTTTCGGTAGAAATTCTGGATTAAAGTTTATAACTGGTCACTCCTCATAAGTCCTTATGTCTAATGAAGTTAATACAACAAAAGAGCGGAAATAGTCCATTAGTGACATCACGAAACAAAACAATTCCTTTATAAAGCTAAGATTAAAGAGAGTGAAGGGCCCTCTAGTTTCTGCGGAAACCGTTGAGTGTGGCTGCGCTAACTACAGAACCAGAAGCATGAAGAGATATGGTTCCATTTCTAAAATCTTCTTATATCTAATCCAAATATTTTGATCTTCTTAAAAGATGTAACTGAACAGCTGAGCGAAGAATCGCTTTGATCCAGGCGGTTTAAACGATTAAAGGTTTATACCGTTTCTATATTTAACAAAATCGTTTTTAAAAGCAACGACAAAATACAATATATCAAGTGGTTGTTTACAGTGGCAGCTGAGCACCTATGGAGTTAACGGTTTTTGCACAAGGAAACGGTTCTTGAAACGGAAGTTAAGTTCGATAAAAATTCGAAGATAGCATTATTTACAATCAAAATAGATATAAATAAATTTGTTATGCTTTTTACTTATAACTGCTCATTGGTTTCTTTTGGTTTGGCAGTTCTTTGGGTAGGTCTCCAGGTAGATCAAATGGTTTCATGGTTTCTAATCACGTCTAGTGGTTCCTTCACTTCCGAGCTCTTTAGTCTCAGCTTTAAAGAAAGGCTAGCTTTGTTTCGTGACTTTGCTAATGGGCTATTCTGTTGTTCTGTTAATTCCATCAGCACTTAGTATGAGGAGTGACTCGTTCTAAGGCGAGTTTTAAAAGCATGCGCAAAGTTCAGTAAAAACTGATGGTTAAATGGTTAGAATTTTAACATTTTAGCCATTTTACGTTTTCATTAAAACAACACGCCTTTACTTTGCTCAAAACACCATACATTAACTTATAGCGATAAGAAGTACGACCCGAAAGGTAAATATGAGTTTCTCGCATTTTTCAAGTACAAACTTTCTGAAACAGCCTCTATTCAGTTAACAAAATGTTCATGGCGAAGTTATTAAATTATTTGCTATGAGAACATTAGAAGTACGAACAAAAACTGCCTTGTGGAAAACATTTTAATCGGTCTATCGCAATGACCCTTAATGGGATGGACGCATTACGTAAAACTGGCACATTTTTGTGCTCTTGTGGTAAGAACTATCTGACTTTACTTGACTTTACTTGACATGCTGTAAAGCGCATGGGCTTCAGTTTTGAGATTATTTCGGAGGCTTCGTATTCAAATGAATGCTGCAAACATTGAGAATAACCACTATACAACAACAGCCATGCACCATTTTGGAGACAATGAAATAAAGCTGATACTGACACAATAAATGTTGACGTTATGATAACATGATGCAGCCAGAGAAGATAAATCTGCATCAAGGAGTATATTTAGCTTACTGGCCTTAATTCACTCAAATTATAAACCACGTGTTTCTCCATTATTTCTTTTCTTTGTCATTCTTTTACAATGTAAATACTATCTCAAAAAGGAAACAGCACCATCTTGAAAAGAAAACCGTACTATCTTGAAAAGAAACCCATGGACTTCATTTCGAGATGGGCTTCTTCTCCAAATTAAGCCCACTGGGTTTTTTCGAGGTTTTACGGTATTGTGTTTAAACCTGGAATGTAATAAAAGAGGCGTCGATTCTTAAAAACAGTCAGTTGGAATCTTTGTAATAAATACACTTCCCCTGATCTTTGACAATCCTGGAAAGTCCTTGCATTTGTTAAAAAAAACTCCAACGCCTGGAAAGGCTTTGAATTTGGTTGAGGTCCTTAAAAATCCTTGAATTGGTTGCCGAATGCAGCATTAGAGAATTAGCTTTCTATAACTTTTTGAAAATGTAGAGACAATTATGCACAAAGTTCAAGTTTTATTCGCAGCAGTGTGTCACTGAATCTGCTAGAGAAAGTCCTTAAAGTCCTTCAATTTCATATTGACCATATTGAGTGAAGATTGGCAACCGTAACTAAAAACTGATACGTGAATGATTAACGGTGTTGTTTTTATCGATCTGGGTGGAGTAGCTGTTCCCCAACTTGCGCATAAATAGTATACCAGAGCATCTTTACTTTGATTTGAAGCTAAATGTTGTCTAGACAGACGTATTTTTAAAGAGGATTACTAAAAGCAAAGCCAGAGGTCAATATTATCAGTAAGGAATCTTGATAGTGACCGAGCTTCGATTGCCAGGTAGTCGGAATGCAAGTTTGAAGGGTCGCGGAGTCAGACTTTTAGCCGTTGTGAGGCTACGTTGAAAGGATGCATGTGTTACCATTTGACATGAAATGTTTAACATACATCTTATTCGGCTTCTTTCACTTTCTTTGATTTCTTGTCTTGGCAATACTGGTACTCGCGTACACGAACCAAGTCTTTTATCATGTGACAAATCGCACCTTGAACAGCTTACCAACTATCTACCACTAACTTTATAAACCTTTTGAGTGCAAATGTTAAATACACGAAAACCGCAACAATGGGGTTGCGCTGCGTCTATAATATAACTTGTCACACAATGCAGACGATAGCAACAGAACATTTTATAGTCCCTATAGTTGGTAGAGGATAAGGGAACAAGTGCAAATTTAATGAAATGCGAATCATTGAAAGTCGTTCTGTTAGTATTAAAATTTCCCTGGTAATTGGTCAGAGAAAAGTGCTACTACACAGTTACTACACAGATTTCGAACAATTAAACTTTAATATTCCCGTCCGGTGCTGAAGAAAACTTCATGTGTGCCGTTGCTGTTGTTCGTAAACTGAGCACGAGAGATCCTATTAGAAGCCTTAACATATCAATTGCCTAAAATGTTTAAAAAAATTAAAAATGCCCGCATGTTATTGACGTAAAGAGAGACTGCGCACAAACAGATAATCGATCCTAAGTATCCGCACGAAAGCGATCAAGGTTTCTTTGGCTATTTAAACAAAACTAACCGCATCTGTGTGTCCGCCAGTCTATACCCTCAAATAACGCCTGTAAAGAAGGGCTTCGGGCAAATAAAACGGATGATGTACTGAAAGGATGTTTCGGGCATAGGACGGTTTAACAAATTTTTTAAGCGGGAGAGACTGTACTTAGGACGAATCTTGTGGAAGTTGTTGGTTGAATCGTTGAATGACCGCACAACTATAGCACTGAACAGAACAAAACGAAACTGCAATGTACAAAGTCATTTGGGGGAAACCTACATATATTATAAATATACAAAAATCGTGTATAGAGCTTTCAGAGGCCACAAAAAGGCAAAACAATAAGAGTTTACGAAGTAACTGACTATTAATAGATTCATGTAAAATCGAAGAACTTACTTTTCATATAGCGGAGGTTTGCTAACTGTAAGATAGCTCTAGAATCTTTGAATTTGTGTTGACACCCGGTCCTGTTTTCCTAGCACTTGAGTGTCCGATTCCTAACAAATCTACCGGTTCAGGAAATCTGGATACGTTTATATGCACAAGTAAATAATACCTTGACAAGTAGTGAAGTAGGCTGGAATGGTATTAGTAAACTACTAGAAGGTTCGATCTAATCAAGAGAAAAACGTGAAAACGGATCGGCCGTTGTTTAAACTAATGTCACGCAAAAGATAGGACAACCCTTCATATCTTGTAACTTTTAAAAATTAAATGTCAAGTTAGGATTTCAAAATTGATGAAAATTATATAATTATAAATTTTGAGAAATAGTGAACAAGTTATAGAGGGAAGAGCAACTGTTTTCTGCACAATTGCATGGGTTTGTACATGCAGCTTGATCATAATGCGGGACATATTCTTAATTGACTTTAACAAGGATTAGAATTACTTCATTAGATCTTGTCTTCTAAATGTTCTTTTTGATCAAAATAAGGCTCCTTCTGTTACCTGCATGTTCACAATTAGCAGTAAACCCCGGGGCTTAGCCTTGGGAAAGAAAACATAGACTAAGTGAAAATATAAAAAGTAAGGCCTGAAAGAGGGTTCTGTAAGGCCAACCTGATTTCATGGCCGAGTTATTAAATAGAGGACTGTAATATATGTACTGCTAAATGGTGTTGTGGAAAAGTCTTAACGAACAAAGCCGGCTTATTGTAAAAAAAGTGTTGGTCATTTCCTGCAAGACTTGAAAGGCAAAGCAAAATTACTGCTCAGAGTAACTTGAATAACATTAAAGGCATAAAAGCCGTTCGGACTGGAATACGATTACGACAATTACGAGTAATGCGGAAAGTGCGCTTGCGGTGATAGTTCACTTTAAAAAAGGCTGCGTCAAAACTTTGGGACTTAAAATTCCTTAACAGTTAGTAATGCATCCAGGGTAATGTCACTAGGGTTACAAAAAAGTGCATTATTTATGGGCTATGTTCCTATGGTGCAACGCCGTATAAGATAGCGAGGCACATTCCGCTGTCCGAGCTATGTTTGCTGGGAGCAATCACACTGACCAACATATGGCATGTTTTGGCCGCTTATTCGAAGAGAAAATGGTCGCTTTATTCCAATCCAAGTTGCAAAACATATTGAAACTCTTATCCATCAGACAAGATACATGTGCATTTGCGGGAATAGTTTCTTTTGAAAAAGGCTCCGTCTAAACTTTTGAACATAAAATAGAGTTAGTAAATAATACTACATCCAAGGTAAAAATGACTGCAGTCCTATGTCGTAAGCGTTATGAAAAACTGCATTAGATAATAACTGTGCGTCACGGGATAACTTGCTCATCGTGAAGGGAAAAGAATTGGCTAATAGATCAATACAAACGTTTAACGCCCCCGACTAAAAACGTTGCAGCCGTTGATCAGCATTCGACAAATTCCTGTATACGACAAATCAGCAACCAGCAAGCAGCAGGATTACTAATTAAGTGTTTACAAACACTTTAAGCCACTTACGTGTTTCCAGTGGAACCAATTAAATCCGTCTTCTGTTTACTGCTTTTAGTTAAGCTGACCTTCGTCTCAGTTTGCCACCGCGATGGAGATTTTCTCGTTGATTCTCTGCGTGCTATTTTTTTCGTATGCAACTTTATCTGTTCTTATACATCTCTTTGGTATTAGAACAATCCAAAACTGAGGTATTGGTATATCTAATCGGCGGAAAATTCTATATCTCAACTTTAATCTCTCTCCTTTTATAACTTGTCATAAATTAATCTTACTTCGCTCTCATGGAAGAGAAAAAAACGTGAAGTTAATCTGCTGCATGAAAGTGTTAGTTCGTAACATAGAAGAAGAGGGTTAACGTCTTGTGAGGCGTAACGATATTACGCTGATAGCCTATGACACTGTAGATGCATATGTAAAAATTGTTGAGAAATCAACTTTGGCATTTTTGTTTTATCTTTGTCATCGATCCACGATGGGAACTGAGTTAGAATATTTTATTCAAGCTGTTGATCTGATCTTTACGAGACTGTGTTTAATTAATATAATTAGACTAACAAGCATTGCAATCAACAAAAGGTTCTTCTAAAAGTTATGTTGACAGTTCATCGCGATGTAAATATGACTTGGATACTGGTGAAAACAAAATCAATCAAATGTGACACTCAAAACCACATTTTGAAATCAACAACAACCTTTTAGTAACTGAATATTTTGGTCGGTTAGACAGGACAACACCCTTAATCGCATTTCACGCTCAGTCTAGATCTGTGAACAACAATATCTGATCCATTATCTCCTTTTTGGTTTCTGTTGAGGAAAGTTCGCCGAAAAGATGCCGAAGCAAGGGCAATTTTAAATGTAAAAATCGTGTGTTCACAATATAGATTTGACTATTAAGATAGAAAGACTATGGTAATGGATGTAGAAAACTGTGTTTTTATACAAGTTACTATATTTTGTTAACAGAATATTCCTTGAATTAACCGGTTCAAGCTGCGAAACAGGTAACAAAATATACGAAATTGAATCTGGTATCTTAAGGCAAAGAAAATCTATGTTAAGCTTCCAAATTTTACGGACTTTAATAGAAGGATACCTTATTTATTCGAATAAGCGCCTTGGGCATTTATTTAATATTTGGACTTTTATGGTGCATGAGTGCCTAATGGAGAAGGGCGCTTATTCGAGATTGGGCACTTGTTAAATTTTCGCCATTTTCAGCCAAACATTTTCAGTAAGTTTATTTTCCATTAACAAAGCAAAGAAGAAATAACTCAAGATATAACAAAAAAAAAATTTAAACTTTGCATTGCATTTTTCTATCTCAGTACATTAATTGTCGAATAACAAAATGTACAGTCTCAGTTTAGCCTCAATCTCATTGTCACTAACGTCAGTGAGGTCTCAGATGCAGCGACTTCAATTCGTTCTTTTAATACTTTCCGCAGTGCTTGATAAGGCCATCAAGATAATGTCGAGCATTTAATGGATCTATCTAAAAAAAGGATTGCAGTCTTTTTTTAAACTTAAAGTTCCACTCAGAATCGATCACGTGGTCAGTTTTCTTGCCAACATAAGCAAAACAGCGGGGGTCAAACAGGATATGCAAATTAACAAATTACTTTTTAAATATATATATTTTTTTGCTTCTGACTATTTTTTTTATGTGGTAAAACTTTACATCGATCACATTCCTGCATGTCCTAAGGCTATTCATCTGAAGCTTAAGAATGTGTTTCAGGAGACAAACTATAAAATAATATGAAATAACGCTTTGGTGCGGTTGATTCGTCTATTTTGGAACTAAATCTTGGCACTTTGTCATGTCTAATTGCGCTACCACACATTCCTTTTGATTAGATGTTTATTTATAGGCGAAACACTTGTCAATTATAGTTTAATATTGTTTCAGTTCACATTTTCCGTTTAAATTTCGACCTCGGACCTTTATATTCAGAAGCTCGGTATCAACCCATTTGCTGAGGAAATGGAGCTCCAAACGGAACGCCGACCGCGGGGTTTTATGGGGCAGTCTTCGATGTTGTATTTTCGGCTCTCAGCCTTTCTTTTTTTCACCCTAGTTATTTTCCGACCGCCCTAGCCCTTGGCTTCCAAAGGCGCAAGACACTATTTAGTCTCCTGCATGTTAACCACAGACAACGTTAATTCACTGTTGCCTCCAGCACTGAATTTGTGACACATTCCTAAGAATCACTTCCTTTTTCTCTATGTCAAACGTGTGGCAAACGTTGGAACTGAAAATTGAAAGTTAGTGATTTCTGCAGCTTTGTGTATCCATGGAAATAGGTTCCTGTGTGCTGTTAATTACTGAAGTGTATTTTTTTATTCACTATATAATATTTCATATAAGCGACTTGTTTAAGTTAATAGCTTTGTCAGTGATACCGAATTGCTTTAGGCGGTGGTCTGAATCCTTATCATGAAGGAAGTCGCTTGGTTTTGTCGATAAAAAGGTTTCATAATTATAAATAAAAAGATGCACGACAGCTTTAAAAATGGCACAAAAGCACTTACACAACGATCTCCCGTTAAAAGAAATCAGGTTTGCACAAATTCACACTGCATGCGTACTCGGAATAAAATTTTTATAGGACAGATAATTTAAACTTTTTTTTAGCTGAAACTTAAAAAGGTTTTGAGAGAACTATTTCCGTGCATGCAGTTATAGTATATTACTGAAACAGATATACCAGTCGTTCCACGACGTGGGTAAACACTGCATTCAGTAAATGACATATAACACTTATCTAACTTTTCTGAGTATGATTTGAAGCCGATGTTTCTTTTGCCTTGTTAACTTCAAAACATTTCTCTATTGTGGTTGTATCCCTTAGATACACTGTGCATGTGCTCAGGTGCGCAAAGCTGATGCAGTGGTTCAACGAATCGTGATGTTTTGATTGATCAGATACTCTCTGAGCGGTTCGTATGTGACGCCGCTTTTATAACTTATCATAGCCAGTTCTCTAGCGCGCAACTTCTTTTCTGCTATAATTCTGATCTGATAACGGCCCTTTGGAATGTACTGGAAAACCGCCAGTAAAACCAACAGAAGCCGGAAAAAATTGAGGTTACATTATGGGACATCATGCATGCACCGAATTCGAATAATACTTGACTACTTCTTCTTACGAGTTGTTCAAACCGTTTGGCCCAACTGTATAGGTCGTACGGTAAAAGATTGGTTTATCTCACTGTAAGGCTGTAAGAATTAAGTAAAGCTCTGCAAAAAAAGCGTGTAAGTGGTCAACGAACTCTTGTCACAAAACTGGCGATTTAAAAGATCACTAATGGAAAATGAATTCATAATGCATGTAAAAAACGCCTCGCCTACGTAAATACTACACCAAAGAGCAGTATTTTGTGGCATGATCCGTCGGCTTAAACTTTTTTATAGAATAAATATCAACAAGATTAACTGACTACTTAAATCTAACCCCACACGCTACGAATTTTTGGTATCACGATACCACGCGACATCCTGAGGTATTGAAACGTGCGATTGTGTGATACAATACCGTATTGTCAAGGCTTGTTTCGTATTGCAGATTTTTAAACACGTTCAAAGCCTTCGGATTTAATCGTGTTGCACCGCACAAAATCATGCCGTGTGTCGTGAAACCACAAAAAATGGTAGATAATTAGTGATAGCAGCAGTCGGTGGACCGTTTAGACAAAGCTTAAATTGATTCGGAAATTGCACGAAATCATAGTTAACTTGTGTTTGAGTATATTTGATAATATGTAACAAAACCGCATGAGAAAAATAACGCCAACAAAGAAAAATTATTCTATTAAACTTTATTTAATCTCTTCTCCGGCAGAAACACTGAACTACCTGTACTAAGTTAAGACTCGATCCATTGCAAGATTTAGTTGGGTTTAAAACAGCCCCCATACTTAATTATACGCCCATTGAAATTTTGTTGTCTGGTCTCAAACTCAATCGCTTGTAAGCATTATCTTAAAACCATACCGACCAAAACACTCAAATTCTCATTATTTCCCTTCTCTGGTCTATCAATTACCTGAAAAAGGCACAACCGTGAATCGACATGGCGTCTTTATGATATGATAAATTCCTATGATATATAGAGGAAAACAGCGAGACTGTACTTTTAGAAGAGAAGTTAAAAGACATATTCATGACTACTGTATGGTACCTATATATCATAAGAGTAATCATTTATGATTTAACTGATTCAGTTAGTCAAAACTAGCTTTTATTGATTTTTTATCCGTTTATCAATCAACTCTCTTACAGCTAGAATTCATTTCTTCCGTGGACTATACCGCTCTAAAGTATTCAACCAGGGTGGATGGAACACCGTGTTGCATTTGCCGCACAAAAAAGACTTTTGCAATTGCGAAAACAAAACGCCATTTAGATGTACATGATATTCAGGGTTTTTCCAGGCAGGGGACATCAAAGGCGAAATTTTTAAAAAATACGACCCCTGAAGTTGTATTTCTTGCACTCAATCATGACTAGCAACTAATAATAATAATAATAAACTATAGCAAACTAGTACAGAATACTATACTTAGATTGATTAATTCAAATTACGAAGACGGTGATTTTAATTATAAAACTATGTTTAAAACGTTCAGCTTTTATGCTAGGTAATATATAATCATAATCGTGTTTTCGCAGGTTTCTATCACCACTTCACTGACTTTGTTGGCATTAACTCATTTAGGCTATTTCTGGATGGCTGCCATTTTTCCACAAGTTCGTATCATCTTTTTTAAAAAAGTCTGTTATAGAGATTTTTGCTTTGCATAGCCATGTCTAAAAGCTAAAAACACGATTTGGTAGATATTTCTTTTGGCACAGCCCCAGACTTCTCCCCCGTAGGTAAAAGACTTTAAAATAAAATGCTGAGTCTAAGTTAATTATTGAGCGACATACCAAAATACAACCTGGCATTTTGATTTTGAAACTGGCATAAAACTTAAAAAATAATTCAATTTTATGTCTGTTCCTATTTTACGTAGTGTTGTTTCTTAACCCAGAACCGTTGGTTTTGTCATGCAGGTCGAGATAATGCATCCATTTAAAACAGTTTTGTAAGCTTCAGTAACTTTCTTTTGTTCGTTTATGTTAATTGCTTCTCCATGTTCTTTTTTTCTCTGTCAAAAATGTTTGTAGGTCCGTGCCTGCAGACCTTATATGACTGGGTAAACCACTATATAGCGAGCAACTAGTTTTGATTCAAGTTTGCAATCGCTTTAGCTTGTTCATGACCATTTGTAAACTTCTCGTCAAACCTGATTGGTATTAAAATTGGCTGAAAAATTAACTCACCTCAACACAATTTGATCAGAGGCTCAACTGCACAACTGCACAAGTCCAACAAAAACTAAACTCTCTGTCGCCCAGTGATGGTATTTATTCTTGTCAAGCTGATATGGGCGATTGATATCTGGCACTCGCAAACATTGCTGAACCTGGTCTGTGACCGCAATGCTACGAGAAAGTATTCTGATCCAATTTGCACTCACCTCTTTGAGTTTGCTGCATATCAGTTTGGCCAACTATATGTTGCCCTAGTTCAACAACCTCCTAATACCGAGCTTAAACTCGCAAGCAATATTTTTAGATTTTATGAAGTCACATCCTGGTCTCAACTGTCTTAATCTATTTAAATATCGATAATTTGCCTCATCAGGTGCTTATGTACAAAAAGTTTAGCTCAATATAGTAAATCACTGCTGAAATGGCATAAAGTATATAGTGCATGCCCTATCTAAAACATGTCTATCTTCATTCACTAAACAACCTTAGCTTTTTTATATCGATAGCCCGGTTGCACTCTTTCGTTTCAGTGAATGATAATCTGCCACTTAAATCGAACTATCAATTTCCTAGGATATTTTCCACTTTCGCATACAAAATCTGCGGCTTTATGCTAATATTGTAACTGGTGGTATAGAGTTTTTCTATATTGTTTTTAAAACAGTGTATTGTCGTTTGGCGGAAGAGAAACACAGGCTTTAAGAACTTGAGCGAGATCAGTCTCTCGTAAAACCTTATCACATTGCATTTTTGACGACGAGAGACCAACGTAAACACACATTTTGTAATATTTCCAAACTGGTTATATCAAGTCCTAAAAGTTGCTTGCACGACATCAATTATAAAAAAAGGTGAAACACCTCCGACAAAAATTCTTACATTTAACAAAAGCTAGAGCAAAACATTCTGCCGGCCACCTTTTCATCTGCACGAGGAACACAAACTTCGAATCTTTCATATTTTTTAACCGATCCGTTTTTTCGTTTTGAAATCTCTGCCCTGTAAACGCCCAAAACAAATAAACTCAAAAATATGCGGCAACGGAACCAAGCTGTATTCCTTCTGTTCCGAAAATGCACCCGATAAGCGCTTTTGCTAGGTGGCTTAGAAGATAGTGGAACGGATTGAACTATAGCTTGCAAATTCAACTGTTCACGCGAATGACTGACTAACCCGGCTGTGACCACTGTGTATTACACCAAAACAACTCCACTTTCATTTTAAACGGTGAAACGTTACGATCTTTTTTATGCCGTACACGTGCTTTCAATGGCGAATGATCACTTAAAACGTTAAAATTTCAAAGTTTAGCATACAGGAGAGGTGAGAAGATGTAGTAGAGTCTCCTAGTTCCCCTATACTACAGTGATACTCTATTACGTGCAAACATTCCTCAAAAACCCAGGGGCAGTCATTCTGGGGGGCCCACCCTTGGGTTTCCGAGGATGGTGCAGTTACCGTATCATCTCTAATAAGACCCCCCCCCCCCCCTCTAATAGGTCCCCCGTCTGGAGCTTCAAGTTTCTAGTAAGCCCCCACCCTCCCCACCCCACCCCCTTAAAAAAATAAAGATACCAGCAAAGAACAAAATAAGGCGTTAAAAAGTAAGCACCCAAGATTGCATAAAGAATAATGACGAGTCCATCTTGGCTGTCAGTGAGTTTTTAATAAGTTCCTCTCTCGAATAACCAATTCTTGTCTGAAACCGAGTTATCATTTTTGGACAGACTCTAAAGTGTATGCATCAGCGTCATGTCTGAAATTGGGAAGGGAAGCTTGCATAGTTTAGTTGGTCTAAAAATCAGGATAAGGGTTTCCGGGAGCGTGCTATGGCGCACACCCCCATATACTCTTCATACCAAGTATTTCCCGCCAAATGTTCTTTTAGTACAAACAAAGCATTGACTGGAACAAACTGGTTTCACAGTCTAGTTAAACTCCTTCATTGTATTATCAGTTACATAACAATCCGTTGACCTCCGTATTGCCCTCAAAATATATTTTAGTACTGTTTATTTAAAGCGGTTGTGCCGCTGCATTCACTATTAAAAATGTATTTGGATAGGAAATACAATTTAAGGGTCAACATATCGGTCACTATGTGAGGTTAACAGAAAGCAGTATTTTCGGTGAAGATTATATGCATATTGCGATTAGCCTCCACATTTGTAAATGTAGTACCTCGTGTTTTTAGATTCGGTTCCAGACCAACTGAAAAAAGATTTAACTTTTTAACTACAACTTTTTTCAGATGCAATAGACAGAGCTTCGCAGACGAAGTTTTGTTGGTATATTGAGATATTGTCTTTGAATATAAATATATACACTGGCCTTGAGTTGATAAACTTCTGGATGTTGGAATAAATTTAATTAACTTGAATGCGAATCAAACGGTCGGCAACTTATACAACACACGTGTTACCTGATTGCTTGTTTCTTCAAACATACACTTTATTAGATCTTCCGCAATAGAACCTTTTAGATCTAATTGTAGTCATTTTTAAAGTCCAAGTTACAATTCGTTGTAAAACACAAAAGCTTACGTACTTAACTATATTTATAATCGTATGAAAACACTATATTGAGTGATGGTAAAGACACAATATATTGATATCACTATCAAATCAAGTAATTTTATTTTAACAAAAAATGTTACGTTTTATATTTCTTAATAACTGTAAAAACTACAGCATATCAATTTCTGGGCAAGGGATTGCGTTTAAAGACGAATCCATCAAGTTTGAAATCGCGCAATCTGGACCTGACCAGAAGACGGATGTGGTATTTAAGCAGTCGCTTTAGCCCCATCAACGGGAAATATCTGTGGATTGTGCCTCATTTTAACCGTCGTAAACCGTGCTCGGTTAACGAGGTTCGAACGGATTAAAATGACCATCTGAAACGTTACAAGTAATTGTCGAGCATGTTTTACTGCACAGTTTGGGCAAAAAGAATCTGTGTTGGTGTAATAATTATCGCCACTGTATGTTTCAATACCAAACCAAGAATAAATAACTTGGTCAACGTTTCCGCTATTAGTAGTACAACATTTAAGCAAACTTCCTTGACTACATATGTGTTTGGCAGACAAACTTGTGGAACTTTCTGGAGAACTGAGTCAAACTGAAGTTAAGAGTCAAGAGTATATAGGTTTTGATAGATATGAAAGCTTTTAAACTTGCACCGCATGCCTTAAATATTTGGAGAAGTTGCACTATTTATGGTATTTTAAACAATGATGATGTACAAATAGTTTTCGTTTAGCTTAGCCCGACTTTTGTTGTGACAAGTTGGAAAGTTGTGTAAACCATTTTACAACTAATAGCAATTGAAAAATCAATCTTTTTTTCCCTGTCTCGATAACGAAAAAAAAGGAACTACAGGCTTTCCGTGCATTAAGTTGGCAAGGTCTCCGATATCTATGTTGAAGTAGCTTAACAAGTGGCCGGAAATTAACTTTGGTAACGTCAACGAGAAGCAATTCAGCATGCACAGAAACACAAAAAGTGTTTGTATATAAGTGATATCAAGATTCAGGTTTGAAAGCCCATACACGATAGTTTAGAATGTTAGAATCTGTATTTGTGCCTGTGGAAGAGGTATTTGTTAAGTTTTTAATCAAGTACTTCAGCAAAAGAATGTTTGATAATTATCAAGGTTAAATAACCACAGCAACTTATATAATGAGTCCTGTCGTTTTTTTCAACCGTGATCTCTTTAACTGATATACAGTGCCAAAGGGTGCACGGTGGGGGAGTGTGGGGTGCCCTTTGTGAAACACCCATTTTCAGATCGAAAGTCAAAACGTTTACCAGTCCTCTACAACTGAAAGTGTCATATGCATATATATATATGTAATTTCGTTAAAAAACGATAACAAGTTTCAGACAAAGTTTAATGTTAAAATCTCCACCCAGACCGAAGCGGCCCATAAGCCTTACCTTTGGCGCCGCATATAACAAAGTCTCGGACATGAAGACTGGCAAAAGGTGAATGCCGCCCCTTTACGTTCTGAAGTCTACCTGGTCTTGGGCTAACATTCCTGAGTTCACAAGACAAACATCACGATACTAATATCTAATAACTCAGTGCATACCGTTCACGTACTTTGTAAATCTTTCCGTGCCAAGATTATAAAGGTATTAAATGTAAAGTGACTGCAGTTTAAGGTTGATTGTTTCGTAAGCCTTCTGAAGGCTGGTATCCGAGCGGAAGCCAGTGGCGCGCTCCTTACCCTCCCCCCACCCCCACAAACACACACACACACACATACACACACTGCTAGTTCTTAATTGTGAGAATATTTTAAGTTCAATCTTTACGGAACAGGAGTGTGAAGGCACTGGGTATCGAACGTGGTTTGTTGCTCCGAAATGCTGTGCACTCACTAGCCGACTACGATATTCAAACTCCTAGCTTCATCCACTCTGCAAATCATTTTTTGACAAACTCGTAATAATAATAAAAGGAAAAACTGCTTTCTGTTAGTTTACTAAGCTGGGCAATATCAGTTGCCAGTAAAAAATTTTTGCCGCCAAAAAGCCGCCGCCTGTATATATAAACCAAAACTTATATGCGAAAGAGATCTACTGAAAGTAATCCAATATCAAATCTAAAAGTAGTCTGGCAGAGGATATAAATTTAGTTTTCTGCCTTTGGCTACCTTTTTCATCAATACCAAGCCAGTTAAATTTATGCTAGGGCCATAAGAGAAGGAGAGTCGATGAGTGTTAGTGAGAGTTCAAACTCTCAATCTTGTTTGACTGCCAAATTTTCAAGTCCTCTCACTGACTCTCAAATGCTCTCATCGACTTTGAACATGTTTAAAAATCCACGAGAGTCGGTGAGAATTTCACGAGTTTGTCACTAAGTGACTCTTGCCAATTTTCGTGGACTTTCGCCCTTGTTTGACTGTGCACAAAACAAATCTGGTCACTGAATTTTTATACGGCTCTCATGCTTGTTTGACCCAGACTTCATGATTCAGCACCGGTAGAAACTTCCTAATTGTTACTGGCGAGCCAGTGGGGCGGGGTTATCCAAAATACGCGACTTAACGGATCCAAAGTTTGGCAAGACCCATATGTAAGAGCAATGCTAGACAGTATGTTCTGGAATGAAATAACCCAAATTAAGTGGTTTAATGGATCCAAGAATTGGCAAGACACATAAAAGCATTGCTACAGACATTACGTTCTGGACATACCTTTAAAGAGAGACCTTGAACTCAATGTAATCGAAAAACTGATTACGAACTTCAGTTGAGAAGCTTCAAACTGTTTGTCGTGTTCCAACGATTATTTGCAGTCTGACATCGATCGGAGGTTGTCGCGAAACTGAACAAACATGAATGGTTAAACTTAGATATATTCTGCATGCCGCTGGTATTTCGCAACACAACATTGGATAGGGCTGTCATATAAACCCCATTAAACGTAAATAGTCCGCATGCCTTTTGGCGTTTCCTATGCCGTTTGATATACATTTAACCAAAGAACGTCAAAGCTGTTTTTACTATAACAAACTAGCCCAAGGGAGGGTCTTAACTAAGAACTGTTGCTCTGGAAACTTTTATCCACCATCTTGGGCGCCATCTTCGATTTCAAAAGTGTTATTTTAAGCAAAATTGCAGCAAACGTAATAGAAAGCATGTGTTCACGGCTAAAATTATCGTTAACATAAAGGCATTAACGTACACACTATCGTTATCGCTAATGGTATCGCGTTCGTTAACGCTATCGTTATCACTAACGAGATCACTTAAAAAGATAGCAAACACAAGAACAGTTTAATAAATCAGTTATATATGGTGCATTGATTGGAAAACTTTGTAGTTTTACCGGCAAAGAAAGATAGCCGCAATATGCTTTATTGCTCGGGGTCATTTGTTTTAAAGCGGCAGTTTCACGGTATGATACGGAATTTTCCTACTGCCCGGCAAAAGACGCAAAAGAACTACTGGTATATTGTTCATGTTCAGCTTCTGTGAAAATTTTTAATTAATTTATTTTATACATAGCTGTGTTGCATTGTAAAAAGGTTATTACTCATTTTAATCTTACCGAACACGTAAAAATTCCATTTTTTGTTCAGTTATATATATAGACTAAGAGTGACATGACAGGGCTTAGATGGTGTTTCGAGATGGTGCTTATTTTGTCAGATGTTTATTTACAGATTGAATTTCTTAATTAGCCCTGTGCAGCTAGAGGTCACGTGGTACACAATACGCCACACTGGAGAGCAAAAGAATGAGCAAGACTCCACTGGGAAATGTAAAACAAAGAAAATACACACTTTTCTAGTGGATTGCGTATTGTTTTGGAGTCTTTCTTTTGCCCTCCAGTATGGCGTACTTTGTACCACGTGACTTCTAGCTGCACAAGGCCTATTCAGGTTTTCAACTAATTCAAGTTACTCAACAATACTGCGTAGTGTTTTCTAAGTTTCTGTCCACGTTTTGCATGTTTTTTTTTTCACAGAAACAGACATAACTTCTAAGATTATTTCAAACAGACTTTCTGTATGATACCATATTGTTTGATACTGTCAGGATACGCGAAACACACACTGCTTGTAGTAAGCCCAGCACAAGAGCTTTTGACTGTGTTATGGTATTTGCAACTGCCTTCATTGACATTGCCTGGGGCTTCACGACCTTCTCGAACTGAGATCAAGTCTCCAGCCTGGAGTTGCTTCTTACGCTTCCCTCAAAGTCAATCAAAATTTACTTCAAAAAGAGCCGTACATTCCGGATTGTCCATCCAATGCTCGATTTCCTCATGTGGAGCCGTAGAAAAGTCTATTTTGGGTGCTCGGGCAAAATTTTCTTAAACTGTCGCGATTATGGATATTCTCACAGTATGATTGTTCTTAAGTTTCATTTTGTTGAAAGTTATTTTGCGCTTTTGGAGAATATTGTTAGCTTTCCTAGATATATTGATAACTTTCTCTAGGTTTGCTAAGCCAAAGATGTGGTTATGTGTAGATTAAGCACCACGCAGTTTTGAAACGGCAAGCCGGAGAAACAATCTCGCAACCAGTTTTTCTAATGGACTAGACCTCATTTTTTCCACGAACCTAGAGTCCATTTTTTCCACGAAACGTCTTATTTTCGATTCTTTAGAGAAGATATAAGGAAACAGTTAAGCAGTCTCTCTCTCTCCCTTTTCACGGTTATAATGACTTATATTTGTTTGTTTTTCTTTTTACATTTTCGTTCCAGTTTCTACTTTGTAGTTAAACTTGTGTTTAATGTTTTAGTAAAACCTGTAACAAAACATGGTCATGCCAATAAAGCAAGAATCGACTCAACTCTCTCTCTGTCTCCCTCTATCTATCTCTGTCTCTCTCTGTCTTTCTCTGTCTCTGTCTGTCTCTGTCTGTCTCTGTCTCTCTGTCTCTCTCTCTGTCTGTCTCTGTCTGTCTGTCTCTCTTACCACAAGCGATGACATTTTTACTTAATTAGTTAATGTTTTTATATAAATATTTCAAACCCGAACTCCATTAGCTAACTTTAATGTTATTATTTGAATTTTAATGTAGACGCTATGCACGCAGCTGCTTTCAAAGGGGAGTTGGGGTGACTAGTGACTTAAAAGGGGGTAGGGGTAAAAAAAAACGTTTTCACAGAAACTCTTCGCAGCCTTTGCCGTATAATCTTAACTTACTAATTATAACAAACCATAAAGCTGATCTAACTCTCTTTTAATTCTTCCCTAAGTGTGAAGTGTTTTATAAAACAACTCGTTTTATTTTTTGTTGATAGCTTTTATTCACGAACTAAAATTTAGTGCTGATCGGACAAAGTTCTGTCAGATGCTACACGTTAAAACTATATACCTTGCATTCCGTACGCTTTGACGTGGTGCCAGGTTCAATCAACGAATGAATTAACTGAATATTCAGGCACTTCAATATATCAGCAGAAATAACTGGGAGCACGTTCTATGACTAAGGCGACATAAATAAGGTTATTTTTTTATTGATTGTAAATTTTACTACAAATTAGTTGTTAACATCGTTCCGATCGACAAACATTATCGTATAGCTTTTACAGGACGAAATTACATTTATAATCTTTTTGAACAGACAAGCCGTTACTGATAAGCAAGAATTTCACATTCTCCGCCCTGATAACTGTATAAAAATGCTGTCACTGTCAAGTTGATCTTGTTTACTTACGCCACGTCTTTAAGTGGTCTTAAATAACAACCTCTTTTTCGAAAAAAAAGTGTTCCTCATAAATAACTTGGGAACGACGAAAGTAGCACCTTGTCCTTAAACCAGGTCGCTTGAAGTCTTAGCTTCAGCAAATAAAGTTGCAAAAAGTATCATAAAAAGTTACTATACTGTTGTCCAAACAAACATAACGTACAAAGAGGTATCGAGGTTTCTGGCATCTCACCAAGAAAAAAGTTTAAAACGTTTGAGGTCTTTTGATCTTTTATTTTCCTCCTTGAACTTTGTGAAAAAGCCAGAACGCCGAGATTGCTAGCGGCTTTTCATGAGGTGAAAGGTGAAGACTTCCTGTAGCCGTGAGACTTCCATTGACAAAATATACTGAACCATAAGTCAAAATAGATCTAGAACAGAGACACAAAAACAAACAAACAAACAAACAAGTTATTTTGTGCAAGATTTCAGTAAGTCGCCTTGATGTTTGCTCCTTGACAAGCCTTACTAGAAAACTGTTGGGGAAGCTAACGGATCTATGACTATCGTTTTTTTTCTTTAGATAAAGAAAAAGTTAGGAAAAATCCCTCTCAGATCTACAAAATCACAATTTTTAACTAGAAAATTTATTTCATTTACTAAGTTAGGAACAAAGTAAGAAGTTTAAGAACACCTAAATTCAGCCAAATTGTTTCTTATTTTATTTTATTTTTATAACAAAGGTTTACTCGTTTCAGGAAGAGACCTTTGCCTTAGACTGAATTTCTTAAAGCTGTAAGAATCCAGCTCATTGACGATAATGATATCATTATACGAGATGTGTAACACACATGCGCCACATGTTGCAACGTAGCAGGAGTTTTATCTTCTGCCGCTGCTGCTGAAGCGTATAACTGACATGGGAAGCAACTTAAAACATGCTTAAAACAACGTCTCATCGTTGTAAGATATAGCCCTTATTATAGGTATGTCTGTAAGATAGCAATAGCGTGGTTGTTTTTACCCAAATAATGCAGCGACCACTTGTCTTGAACGAAGACTCGCTGCCATGATAGCAAATATGCAGCAATTTAGAGGACATTTTTCTCAAGTCTTAAGACTGAAATATAAAACTAAAAGTAAAAGAATGCAACAGATAACTACAAATTAACGGGCTGAAATATCTGCAAAGATCTGCTTTAGGTAGAAAAAACAGAAGAAATAGATTAAAAATACACGTGAAGGTATAAAGAAAGTGAATTGGAAAGGAAAGGAAAAACGAAAAAAAACTGCTATCAAAGTCTATGAAGTGAGCTTGACTCCTTGATAAAATGTAAAGCATTTCTTACAGATTTGTGTACACGAAGATGGTCAGACAAACTTAGCTATAGTGTAAGCTTTCACTAATGTTAAAGAAAAACCCAAATTTTTTTCTGTATTTTTTCTGTGGTCAGTATGTCCTTATCATTCACGCTGTCAATTTAAAATTTTGTGTGTAAATAACTGTGAGTATACATGCATTTTACTGACATGGATCAAGCAGACAGCGAGTATGAGTGAACGTTTTTGCTATGCAACGGCCGTTAGACTGCTACACGCAGGCCTCCCTAGCTGATGTCCCTAAAAAATGGTCAGAACTTACAAGAATCACTTACAAACTTATTTAACGAGTCACTGTATATGCCAGGCCGTGATGTTTTGTCCTGACTGTCAAAGCGATAGACATCGGAACCACATGAACACAAACCAAAAAAAGTACTAAGAAATCTTACCAGCCAACGTTGGATTATGACGCAATTTGACAGAAGGTGAAAATCACTAATTCGTTCTACTGCTTGCATTCTAGCAATGAATAAACTTAAGTTACGTTTAATATAAAGATTTTCTGATTCCCTGGTTGGTATAGCGTAATGATATATTTGCTTATTTTCTTAAATTTTAAATACTAATTCCTTACCTTAGTTAGTGCCGCGATACAACCCTTTGTTCTAGTAGCTGAACCCGAGTTCTCTGATCTGCAAGAGTGCCAATTGTGTTGTAGTCGTTAAAACTGATTACACCCCATCTATATGCACCATCCAAGTAGTAAATAATCCCGCCGCTACCAACACTGGGCACATGTGAGGGTCATTTTTGATTTTGACCCTGAAACATAGTTCTGTTCCTCATGGCAAGTTTGTACTTAATGGTAGCAAGTGTGGAGACAATGGGGTTTAGAAAACTAATTTTTCTGGTTGCTTGGTAGAGCACAGCAAACTGATTGTAAGTGTTCTCGAACAGAGAGACAATTTTAGGATAAATAAATGTGAAAATACATAACAGATACAGTATGCCTACACGTGAGTAATATAATATTAATTTTATGGTTCAGCTATATTTATCTTCTCAAATCCCTGTTAAACGTCCGCTTCTCAAATTTTGTCTGTTTTTGAGTTAATTTCAATCGTCATTTCATTAAAATTTCCATAACCTATCCTTATTTATGCTATATATCGGGCATAGATATTGCAATCCATTTACAAATAATTTGTTTATAATAGAACACTACTGAAAACGAATATTTTGTTGATATTCTACCAGACGTTGAAAAATGGTCAACAGATTCCTTGGCGTGTGGTCTTCTGCTGTCAGTAGGAACAACTTTAACATAACCTTTCAGAATAACGGCGATGCAACCACATCGAAAGCTCCACATTTAATGCGTTTTGTTAATGTATGGTATCGAGCAAATTTACAAGACTTTGAGTGGAATTTCAAGATTTTCCGATAAAGAAGTGAAGGGACTCTGACTTGCCTGCAGTGAAGTTGAGCGTGTATATTTTCTTGTTTCAAGCAATTTCGACTGTTTTTAGTCCCTCATTCTTTCCAAGAGCAAGAAAGATACAACTTGGCAATACTTTAGGCCTGTCAAAGTTACTCTTTATACTTTATTTATTTACGGATCTAGACATCGGTAAAACTCAACACTCCCACATAAAATCTTATAAACGTGCTCAATGCCGATCATTCTTATAGTATTGGCCTCCGGTGATGTAACAGATCAGGTTCAGCAAGCTTACCTTTTTTCGTCAAATCGAATGTTTCAAGCTTTTGTTGCCTCGAATCTTTACTGGGTTGGGTGAACGTGTGCATGTGTCATGTCTGTTTAGTGTGGTGAGCAGTTCACGCTTGCAAAGCAAGAAACGTTTGATTGGAAAGTCGAAAAAGGAATGTACCTATATGGCAGTTATTTTGCCAAAATGGAATTCTATGATGTCATAGATACACGAAACACTAGTTTGATTGACCGATCAAATAGGCCGACTGGTCAAGGTATTTTATATGTCAAGGTATTTCTAAAAAAATGAGAGTGAAAGGAATGTAAAGACAAGTGAAAGAGGTTTTGTCAATACTCGATTCTTCCATCTACCATTCCACAATTTTTGAATTGTTAGATGGTTAGGTAAAAATTGCAAAGTTTCCATACAAACCAGCGCAGCTCGGCGTGCTGTGCTGGTCGGTCGAGAAGGTACAAACGACAGGCGAAACCGCGAGATCGAAAGAAGGAGGCGAGTCGGTCCGGCTTTCACCACTTTCCCCTCGCGACTCGCTTCGCGCGATCCCCTCTTTTCTCGTTTCTTTTTCATAGTAGCATGTGATGCAGATACCTGGCTCATTCCATTTCTGGACTCAGGGTGCTGATTGGCTGGATGCTGCATGAAGTAAATGGCCCCTCCTAATCCTCACGGGTCGAATGGTATATCCCCACTCACCCCACAAGATTAAAAGTCCTCTCCTTAGCGTTGGTATTTTTTTTCAATAAACCCTAAGAAAAAAGACTAAAACGTCGAAAACAATGCCAAAATCGCCGTTTTACTTATTCAAAATTCCCGCCTTTTAGACTTAAAAACGACTCCTATAACTTTCTACCGGTGACGTGGTCGCCATTAGTTGAGAACAAAATTTCTTTTTCCCCTTCACAGTAATTAGTGATACTTAATAGAGTGACAACTAAGGAGGTTCGAGACTGATAACGAATTTGGTCTGGTTTGTCGAATATTTGTTTATTAAGTCTTACGTGATGGTTTCGGTCGAAACGTCCGTGTAATTGTATAACAAGAATCAAATTCCAGAAACCGATTTTAAAATTCCATCTTACGTTGCTCTATGGGAACAAACAATTAAAGCTTGAAGGTGTTACTACAGCCG
>JAOBYE010677740.1:0-24337 GCA_025403585.1 Parazoanthus swiftii
TGTGTATGCTTTCGGTTCGATCTCGTGAGCTGCAAGTGCTGAAAAGCCCCGCGGGGAGCACTTGATAACATAAAACATAAACATAAAACATATATTTCACAAGTGTGCATCAGGTTTTAGAACATGAGCTTGTGTTTTCTATAACTACCCAGTCAACGGGGAAATGGGAGTTGGCTATCAGTTATTGAAAATATCGCGAGTGTTCTAATTGTTTTAGTATAAACTTAACGTAGTACAGTTGCGGAAATGACAATTTTTTTATAAAAACGTTTTGTAAAAAGCAAAATATTTACCACTCAGTATAAATGAAGCATTAAAAAATCTACTTCAAAAAGGGCAGTTTCAATATAAGTTCGAATCGCTATAAAATTGCACTCAGACTGATTGCCGTCTCCAGTGTTTCTATTTAAATCGCTTGGATTTCACCGATTGTGATCTGTTTTTAATTCTCCTGCAAAATTGGCACAGAAGATAAACAGTTACGAATATCCTTAAGATCTTGTCACAAAAAATGATTTTAAAATCTTGAATTTAAATCAATTACAAGTTAAAGTTATTTGCGATTGGCTATTTAAAGTACATTTTGTTCTTTTGCCATAGTATTGGTAACTTAAAAATATAGACCGGGATACATTGGGAGGTTAAGTATCAGCGAAACTAAAGTTATCTGTTTATGAAAGAGAAATGGAAATGTATTGGACATACAGAATTCCTATTTGAATGTCTAAGATCAGTAACCTATCAAAACTGATCCTGTGAACGTAACAAAGATATTAGGATCATAATTTGATTATATATTATATTCTTTTTCAGTGTGTTCGTTTGAGCTGAAAGGAAGCAAAGGTACTTTTAAAGAGTTTGATTTCACAAGCAGCCTCCAACTTGCTAGGGTACACTTTACTGGAAGACAATGGCTGTTTCGCGAGATTGAGGAAACGTTTGAACGAAATGGCTCAGAAAGCGCCGGAGTTCTCGTTACAGGAGCTCCCGGATCAGGGAAGTCTGCCGTAGTGGCTCAACTTATTTGTTCCCGCACTTCAAGTATTTTCATCAATCGTAATATTATTGGATACCACATCTGTAGTTACTCCAACAGGGAAACTCAGAATGCTGCCATGTTTGTTAGAAATATGGTTCACATGATAGCGCAGCGGGTGAAAGAGTACAAACGTATCACAACCCGGGACATTTCTATTGAGCACGCATTAACTCATCTATGTCCACTGAATCCCTCTGCTTGTTTTCGCAAAGCTGTTTTGGATCCTCTTGAGAAATTAGAAGATAAGAACTTAAACGCAGGTTTGCGCTACATTGTAATTGATGCGATAGATGAGTGCATTACACTCAGTACTCGAAGAGAAATCGATATACTGGCGCTAATACGAGAGCACGTGGGATCGCTGCCAAGTTCAGTCAAACTAATTATGACATCTCGGCCAATGCCACGTGTTTTAAAGTTGAGCAGTCGTATCACGACGGTTGATATCAATCCTGCAGACCCAAGAAATATTGAAGACATCGATTCATACGTTGCTCGAAGAGTTTATTTGAAATACTCAAGTTTTGTCGCTTTTAGCTTAAGATTTATGTCTGGTGTCGATGATCGACAGAATGTACTGACGATTATGAGTACCCTTGTTAAACAGAGTCAAGGAAACTTTCTTTTTGTGAGAGAAGTTCTTCAGTTTTCTTTCACTTCAACAGCAGAAAATTGCGGAAGTTTTTCTCTGCCACAAACGCTAAGCGACATATATCAAAAGTACTTTGAGCGAGCTTTTCCGACGAAGGCATCGTTCCAACCCGTCCGACGAATTCTAGAGGTACTAGTTGCAACTAGTGTTCCCCTTAGTCCCAAAGACCTGTTCAAAATTATTAATGAAGACGACTCAGAAGTTAAATTTGAGTATGAATTTAAGTCGAAATTAAATCAACTCTCGCATTTTCTCAGGTACGATAACTCAAGGCGTACTATAAACCTTTATCACAAGACGTTGGCTGAATGGCTTACCTCGCACGAGAATAAAGGAGAGCCTTACTATGTTTTTAAACGAGAGGGATGTCGAATGCTTGCCACACATTATCTTAACCGCCTTATTGAAAAGCAGCGTTTTCTTACAGCAGAGATGGTTCTTCAGGTTTCTCAGTATGTTTCCTGTGCTGGAATGAAAGAAGATAACATTGCGACGTTTAAGTCTTTGCCATCTGACCTCATTAGTGATATGAAAACAAGTCATGGATCATTGCTTCACTCCGCGACCCTAATCGAGGATGGTGGTGTATTAAAACTTATTATTCAACACTTCAAAGACGTAAACATTGCTGATGAAAAAGGCTTTACGCCAGCTTATTTGGCCACGGTATACGGCTTACTTGAAAACTTAGAAACACTGTACAAAGCTGGTGCAAATATTAACCATGTTAGTAATCCTTGCATACGCGATACAACAAAAACGTTAGAGGAACTATACCCCAATAGTGTGAACTGGGGGAAACTTTTAAAGCGTCAACTATGCCAGTCCACGATGATACGTGCAGCTGTTGTTCTAGATCATGTTCACATCGTGCGATTCCTTTTAGAAAAAGGTGCAAATTTAGACGACACAAGTCACGTTAGTCTTCCTGGCAGTGTACTAGATCTAGCAGCGGAATTCGGTAATATTCTTATTGTACGACTGTTACACAACGCAAAAAAATGGAACGTCAAATCTTGTCTTCGCTCTGCTGCTCAAAACAACCGCATTGTAGTAGTAAAGTATTTTCTGGAAAGTGGGGTTCAAGACCAATGTTCTCTTTGTGACCCTATTGATGTATATGTCCATCAAGTGCAAGGACAAGACGTCGCATATCGAGAGGGTAATGTTATTGCTTGTGAAACAGCGTTACATTCAGCTGTTAGAAAGGAACTCACTCAGTTAATTAAGCTGCTCCTTAGTCACGGGGGGACTGCACTTAACTGCTCTGATGCTAATGGGCTACTACCAATTCATTACGCAGTTTTGGCAAATAAACAAGAAATTGTGCAGCTCCTTTTAAATAGTGGAACAAATGGTAATGCTCCCTGCCATCCAGTAGGTACGCCTTCCCTTTTCTTCACAGACATTCGTCCTTTCGAGAAAGAAAACTATTTTGACACAACTTGTGAGTGTAACACGAAGCCTTTGCACTTTGCTGCAATGTTTGGATTTATAGATGTTTTGACAACGCTCATTGAACACGGAGCAGATATAATGGAACGTGACTGTGAAGGATCAACCGCTTTGCACATTGCGGCATGTCATAACCACCTTGATGTATTCAAAACGCTCGTGGAGAAAGGAGCTGATCCAAACGCAAGAAGTTCAAACGGATCAACGCCATTTCATAGTGCGGCGGGATGCAAGCCTGAGGTATCCAATGAAATGTTTTACCTTATTTACAAACTAGGAGCAGACATTAACTTGCGGGATAACAGTGGAATGACAGTTGCTCATTACGTTGCCAGATCACGAGTAAGTAGCAAGCCGTTTATACCAGAAAATCAGTATGATGTCATGAACCGTCTGAAACTTATTTTAAACTATGAATGGTTGAAAAGTTTCTTGCTTCTAATCAACTCATTGGAATCCTTTGACATAGTTAGTAGCGTTGATAACAATGGACAAACAGTACTTCACATTCTCGCAAGGAATGGAATTGCGGAAGGTGTATACAACGTCTTGATATTAGCAAGAGAAAAGAAAATGGATTTGTTAAATGCCAAGGATAACTTGGGGAAAATGGCCATTGACTTAGCATTAGAACGTGTGAATGAGTTAGCTTCTCTTTTTCGCATACACACCGGAGAAAATATTGCCCACTCCGTGCTTCCCAGGAGAAGTTGGAGTGGAGACTATGATCTTGCTATTTTTTTTCTTCTAAAGAATCTCACTATGTCGAATACTAGGAAGCTTTCATATTTTGCTGAAGTTATGTCTCAACACTTACGATACTCAACAGGTCTGTTCTTTGATCCGGAGAAAGGAATGTTAACTAGTACAACAGATAGACTATCAGCTCTGCTTGTATATCTAAGAAACGATCCAAACAGCCTTGTCGGACTCATACCAAGAGATGGAGTTTCTGTTCCAGTTGCATGTAACAAACCTTTTTATCAATCAGTTTTCCATCTTCTGGCCTTTCGAATGACTGACTTTGGATGGCTTTGCGATGTAAGACGTTTCCATTGGTCAACTTCTGGCACCGAGTATTTTACTATAGTAGATTGGAAACTTCTTCACCCATATTTTTATAAGTACTCCGAACCAACTGCTGCGAAGCATGACTGTTTAAACTCTGTTTTAAGTTTGAAAGAAAAGAAAAAAGGATTTCTTGATAAGTGTGGAGACAGCGAAGGATATACGGCTCTCCACAGGGCTGCACAGGGCTCGAACTTGCTCGCTATCCAAGACTTGACGTCGCTAGGAATGGACGTCTCTGCTAGAACACCCGAGGGTTACAGTGCGCTGCAGCTTTCTATTCTTCATGCAGTAAAAGCGAAGTTTCCATCTCAAACGGGAATGACATTAAAAGACATGCTGGATGTCGCATCTTTAGACATAAAATTAGCATCTAAAGTTGCTACAACCTTGCTTCAGCAAGTTTCAAAGAAAGGATTTGCTCTTCACTGCAACAAAGGCTTGACGGTTTATCATTATGCTGCATCAAGGGGAATGGTGAAGTTTATCAAAGCTTTATTTGAGGAACTGAATCTTTCACAGAACGACCGGGTCTGCAAGGACAAAAACCGCGTAACTCCAGTTTACTTAGCACAGCTGTATGAAAATGTTTTTTTGAAAACAGAACCGATTGTTTGGTACACCGTAGTTCTACCTCAAAGCAATCCATGGAAAGATGTTGTGACATTTGTTAGCGGTAACAGTAATCGTAAGACTGTGTTTCCAAAGAAAACAGCAGAATTGTTCTTGTTATATAACTACCTATACAAACATTTTCATCGTCCTTTTCAACCTAATTTAACATCGGAGGTCATAAAAGGTTTGGTTACAAGCGTCAAACTAAAGAATTGCAAGATAAATACATTAAATGCGTACTCAACGGCATTTGGGTTTTCGATGTCACTTTCTGAAGTAATTCGCACTCTACTGCCCGATGTCGTACTTACTGTATTGTTACGTGTTTCGAAAAATACGGCATTTCCTTTCATTCTTCAAAAATTCAATTCTGATGATTTGATCGTTGCACAGTGCTTGGACAGGGTAAACAGATGGAAGCTACCAACATCATACGAAACAAAGGCTAATGCCTTTACCGCTTGGGCAAGCAATGAAGCGAGTTCAAAACTGTTTCAAGCAAAGTCAATAAACTGTAAAATGAATGCTCTGTTGCGCTTGAAACAGCTACTTTACAAGTATATTTACGTTTTTTCTCAGTATAATTCTGTCGTACCAACAATTATACACTATATAAAGATTATAAATAACATTTTAGACTGTCGATACATCAAGTCGCACGGAGATTACGTCACTTCTGCCTTTATTGCCTATGTAAGAGAACAGGAAGCTGCTCAAAACAATACGATTGTTTATATCACAGATTTTATCAGAAGTCGCATGGACTGGCAACATGGTTTTAACGACCACGTGTGGCCCTTGACTTTTCTTGTCAAGATAATTGCAAATGAAACAGCTAGATACGATTATCTTAAAACTTTAAACGTTGGACTTTAGCTGAGCAATTATAATTTGAATAAATACCTGGGCCCGGTTGTACGAAGAGTAGATAACATTATCCAGCGGATAAATCCCTATCCAGTGGATAAAATTTGCTCGTTATCCAATCAAAATCAAGAACGCGCCAATTTTATCCGCTGGATAGGGATTTATCCACTGAATATTGTTACCCACTCTTCGTACAACCGGGCCCTGGTTAGCAACTTTCACTTCTTTTCTAGAGGGCGATTTTACTGCATTCTTTAGTTGTACGCTGAAGTTTTGTTGTTTTATAAATGTAAACTAGATTTAATAGTACAGAGGGCCAATAGCTCATCCGTTGAGCGTCTTTTAAATGCCACACTCCTAAAAGTTGTTTATTGTTATTATTATTATTATTATTATTATTAATGATATTGTTTTTATTATTGTTATTTATATTATTATTATTGTTGTTGTAGCAGTTTAAAACGTTTGGATGTTATATCATTAAAACGCACCGCATAGGGTGCGAACGAAGCCTATTACGCCTGGCTAAAATATTGATATTATTATTATATGCAACAGTTGAGTTGCTTGCCAGCACATTACAACCCTGCAACTTCAGTGCTTTTAAATGCACTGAAAGTTGACGAACTTTCAGATATGTTTGGAACAATTTCAAACGCAAAGATTCGAATGAAAGCGGAAGCCTTCTTGAGATCTTTTTGCGCACGAAGGTTTTTTGGGACGGTGACGTGGTGCTGAAGACGAGAACCACTTGCGACTCTGCGTGGCTAGGATAACATGCAGTAGACTACTTTCGGACAGTATGTGACAAACTGAGGATATTATTGTAACAGTAGTGAGTGGAAAGAACTTTATTTTCCGTATTCTCCTCTTTTCTCTTCTTTATAGGCACATGGTCTCTAGTGGCGCCAATTCTTTCAATTTAAGTTTCACCTTAGAATCGAGATAGAGCCTATTGGTTTATGTTCTATAACAGCTGCGAACATACAGAAGTTTTATGTCACTGCGCGTGTAATTAGCGATTACAAGGTGACGAACTTTGATTTAAGCCTGATCTTTGTTGAATAGCTACTTTTATATTCCATATTAAGACAAAAGCGTGCTTCAGTACTATGACGATTACACTGTCGGTGCGCGACGTACAGAGCTTAGCAGTATTTCTGGAAGAGATGCTTCTGTTGAGATTTATCTCTGCCATTGATAGAAACAGATGAAGAACAAAATAAGATTGTTTAAAATGTTTTTCTTATTGTTATGTAGTTCAGAAGGGAATTAAGTCAAGGCACCTAGATTTTCTCGTTTCTTATGTTTTGTTACAGAAAATGTTATAAAAGCAGAGTCGGACCTGTTTAATTCTTTGTTTTCTCCAGCGCAGTGTTCAGTGGATAGATTTGTGTAAAACGTCTGCTTCAAACCACTCGTTACTGATCTGACTGATCCAGTTTGTTTCCTTGATGCCCCCGCGATTTAGTAAACGGCATTACCCATGTTTACTCCGGAATGGAAACGCTGTCGTTGGACCTGACATTTGTTATTTGAAGTTCCGCTGCCGCCAGACCACGGGCTCAATTACAATCCGCAATTTTTGCTGAGCACTTTCAGAGTCACTGTTTTGTGCCTAATGAAGCTTTATTATTATAATTAACCTTATTTGTGTACTGGGGTGAGAAGAAGAGTCCAGTTTGCGGTCACTCAAAATCGTATCTTGAAATAATACGCCTAGTAGTCTCCCGCAAATCCTGTTAGATTGGTATACGTCCTATTATTAACAATAGTTCCTCTTCCAATTTTGTAGGTCGGGCGCTATCAAGAACGTGCGTGATTTCAATCACTGCTACTCAAAAAAACAGGATAGTATTTTCGAAATAGTTTTGTTTCACGCAGATCTAAATAATTTTCTTATTTCAATACCAATAAAGTACCTAGTAAAGAAAGTGCAGTACTTTTTGTTTTTGTAATAGAAACAGCTCACAGAACTTTGCAATTCTGTAGAAAATCTGTCGTAAGCATCTTTTTTTGTCCGAAGCGATTGATTAAGTGCCCAGCATCCCTTGCGCGCCTCCCTTTGGCTAGGTAAGTAAAAATGTCATCTAAACGCGAGTCCCATTAGTTGCTAGTGAGAGTACTGGTTATTTTAAGCGACCTTTAACCTAAATTGAAATATTAATGTTGAAATACAGCGAGCTCTTCAATTCTTTCATTTTTCATTAACTTGACGAAATCAAACAAGGCGCAAATGTGTCAGACTTCCGCGGTCTTGGCTTTCCAAATACACGGCTTAATCCAATTGATAAATGTTTATGAGTATACATTTAACTCGGTGCTTGCCCGACCACAACTGCAACTGTGTATACCGGCCATTCACACTTACTTGTTCATACTTTTTCTTCCTATCTATGACACAACAACGTGATAAAATCGAACGTTTTCTGAATTTATTTCCCGCAAATATCAAGATCAGTCGTTGTGTTGTCAGCTATAATCTATAAACTTCCAGCTAAAACAAAATTAGTTTAACAAGAATAAGTTTTGTTGGCGATAGTTCTTTTTCGCCTGGTCTTCGAAAACAGTTTTCCATACTCCTTAGTAATGAGATCTAGTCTAGTTGACTTAACGCGGCATCATCGATCATCATCATTTCACTGAGTCGCCATTATCATCGGCATCACCACCATATTCAGTGTTAATGTCATCATTAATAGTATTTAAAATTTGGCAATAGTTTGTGTGGCCTAGTGCCTATATTTTAAGCCTGGTTTCCACATGATCTGTAACGGTGGGCGACGGCCGGCGACCGTCTTCGGTCGATGAGTCGCAGACACCGTATTCTAGTGTTTTCACAAAGCGCGTGAGAACAAAATGGCTCTGTTAACGGAAAGCAGTTGTTAAGTTGCTGAGCTGCCCTCCGGGGAAGAAATAAGTCGAAAAGAAGACACAAGTTTTGGGTCAGGGAAGTATTTCTTCGATAAGAACACAGTCAATTTCACACTTTATTGCAAAAACTAAAGCACCACGAAGCTCATGAATACCGTTTCTCCCAAATCCAGATCTTGTACTGGTGTTACGCTTGACATGTACATGGAAAAACCGTGCGCATGTTGACGTATCATTTTGTGGCTTCTTCCACTGGGCGCTCCAACTGTGTGCGTATCTTTTCAACGCATTTCTCTTCTTAAATGGCACCTTATAACCTTTACAGTCTTTGTCGTATATATAACAATAAATCTGAACAAAATTCATTAAAGTTTCAATGTTAACACTGTCCATTTCTCGGTTTGCTTTTACAGGATCCCTCTCATATACGAACTAGCCGCCATGTTGTTTGAGTTGTTTCTTGGTGCGAAAATATCGGCAAACATCTCAGTTCTCATTGGGCAGTTACTGACACTCGATTTAAGAGGTACAATGTTTTGTCAGAGATTGCTGCAGACCGTCCAAGACAAGTGTTCCCATTAAAATCTTTCTTAATGGGTACGGTCGGGAAAGCAGAATCAAGTTCAACTCTTCCGATTATTCAGACCGTGTGTCGCAGACCGTCCCAGACAACGTTTTTATGTTTCCATTTGTCGGAGACATGATGTAGACACTGTATCCGACCGTTACTGATTGTTGCAGGTCAGGGCCCAGTTGTTCAAATGGTGGTTAACTTTTACCCTGGATTAGGCTAGATTTCTTCACCAAGGAATGTTTTCCCAGTTCTTATGAAATAGTCTTCAGCCTTTCCTTGGAAACCCAACCGCTTAATCCAAAATATCAGCTCAAATCGAGCTAAAAAGTAGTAAAGGTACAAAACATAAAGATTGGTTTGGTATTTAACCCTGAATTTGTGATAATCGGCTTTCGAACAACTCGGCCCAGAATGAGAGCTAGTTCAACTGACGACGGTATCATAATTATCGCCATTATTATAGTTTTTGTGTTCATCAACGTCAACAGTTTCCCTTAGCTCGTTCGAAGAACGTTGAACTTTTTCATCTTTAGCGCAGCGCAACACACCCGATAGGGCTTTTCTGTAGGTCCTGCTAAATACAAACCATATCAGCGCATTCGCTGCAGAGTACACCACTGGAAGTGACTCGGCCGCTAGGACCGCAAGCACAAGGCCCAGGAGGCATTCCGGATTAAACAGAAAATACATTGAAATAACGTCATAAACACCCCAGCTGACGAAGAAAGATGTGATAACAGCCATAGAAATTCTTGCCAACCGCTTGCTTCGCTCTCGCCTTTTTCCTTCTTGTTGAAAGGAGATGTCACCTGGTACGCTTTGTCTTCTTATTTTGACAATTATTATTGCGTAAAGTACAATCATCATTAGTAGTGGGAGGAGGCGGAATGCAATCATTTTGAACAAATGGTATTGAATTATTTCCTCGAGTGTCAACGTACTACCACAAAACCCTGCAGGTTTCAGTATCTTCATTGTGATAACATCCGGGACTCGAGATAACAAAGCAACAATCCACACAAAGCCAATTACTTGGGCACAAACTTTAGAGCTCTCTAGCCGTGTACTCAGCGGAAAGACAACCGCAAGAAATCTATGAAAACTAATAAGTACAAGGCTTTGAATGGAGACAGCAACTGAAACATTTCCGAAGTAGGAGATACCTTTACAAAACATCGATGCAACACTGTCGCTCAGCTCCAAGTGATACATTGGACTGCGGAAAAAGACGAGGTTTAACAACCTAAGAGTTGGGATAAATAAGTCGGAGATGCTCATGTTCAAGACAAAACAGAACGTTGGAGACCTTAGTTTCTTGCATTTACAGAAGACAGCGATGACGAGGCCGTTAACAACAAAGGAAGCAACGCTTGCAAGAGAAAACACCACCAGCAGAGCAGTGTCGAGAGTGTCCAAGTCAAGACTGCAACCGGGAACTGTCAGGCTCATCCGGGTTCCATTGAAGGAGTTGTTCAGATACTCCATCAATACGCACGCGTGTATATGCCCCTGCAAATCGTATAGTACGACAGTTAAAATGTGTTTTACCTTTCACTTAAGTATTTGAGCTTATCCAACTTTAAGAGTGTTATTACAAATGTCGTATTTCTGTATATAAAGCATATTTTCAAGTTCTGGGCGATGCTCTAACCGAATAAAAGTCAAAACCAATTCATATTTGAAACACGGTTGAAAGCAGTAAACCCCTTAAGCGTGTCTTCTTTTCTACTATAGATTAAAATTACTTTTCACCAAATTATAGTATATTGTATTTCAGTTAAACTAATCTCAGATATTGCGGTTTGTTTCGATCACGTAGCTTGTTTTCAGGAGAAGCTATACAAAGTCAAAGACTTATATAGTTAAAAAATTCATAGTATATTTGACAACATTTGGACAGAATGATGTAATTGTCTGTCATCCTGACTTAAAAAGTTTGAATATACCACAATCTTTAATGGTTCCACCATAAACCAGTTAACAATTCTGTTGTTGTCGAACAAAAAGATAAGACTAAAGACTCGGTTGTCTCAACATATCGTGAGATTTTGTCAATGGCTCATAAATCAGTTATTTGCCTGTCTTGAGATAGACAAGTAAAATTGATTGCTCGCAGTTACAAAAATCGCCATGTTTTGCTCAAGAATCGTCCAGCATTCGTGTTTTATAACTTTGAATATTACTAGTCTTACTACGAAGTATTACCAGAATGCCACTTATCTCAACTTTCTTTCTGAATCTAATGACGTGCGAAAGCTATAAGCATAGGAAGTACTTGTCCGAGTAAAAGGGGCAATATTGACCTTGTTACTTGATTGTTTTTTATCGCCAGAAAAAGGCTCTGATATTGTTTACTTGAATTCATCACACAAATAAAAAAGAAATAGAAACAACATCATTGTCATTTTGGTAAATATATTTGTTCATTAACTCCATTACTTTGTTATCACAGTTTTTGATTACTTGCCAGTGATATGTTTATGGACTGACTGTCTTACATGTCATGCCTTTGTTACCTTGTGGTAAATAGAAATTTCAACTCTTACTGTGCAGAGCGTGCAGATACCAACGAACCCTAACGAAACATCTACTCGTGTTGTAGCACGCATTCTTAACAACTCACTAATCGTTCATAATTGTGCAAACAATCATAGAATAAACGTTCAAATAGTGAAGCTTTAGCGATTGGCTACCCGGTAGACGACTTTTGTTACCAACTCATTTTTTCTAACAGAATTATATCAGATGTATTAAAGGACAGAACTTGTAACGTACGTGACTCAGAGTATCTGAAAACATTTAAAGCTGACCGCTGATGCTGCATCTCAAATTAACAGTAAGCAAGGTACAGTTTATTTATGTCATAAACAAACTGTTTTAAGATCCCAAGTCTTGAAACCAAAAAAAGTGATTTAACGCACGTAAAATCTCACTGGACGGCTAAACCATCGAATTCCGCCATTTGATGACAACTTCGTAGAAACACGCTCAGCATGCATCGCAATATTTTCTTCAATTCATACCAGTCTTCATAGCTAATTAACTACTGATGACGTCACTTTACCTTTTAGCTACAACTAGTACTTTTACTTCAGTTAGAAAGATTCGACCTTAAGTGTGTGAGATTCTATACGACTGATTATCAGTTGGATAGGCGTTTTGATCAACAAGCGCTGATGTGGCAATGTTTCTTTTGCCACAAGAATGGATGTAAAGCAGCGTGACCGTTTTCAAACTGACTGCTCTGACGAAGGGCTACTCGCGTTCGAAAGGTGAACTCGGTCACCCCGACTTACGTCGGAAAACACACCATATCAACCATTGTTAATCAAAACACATATTTAGCTTTCTAGCCTAACGTAAAAGAAAGTTCTTTTCAAATCTATAATCTTCCGGCGGTTGTAAATTTGTTACATAAAATAAAGCAGTTATAATGAAATAAGCGTGTGCCAGTTTTACTGTCAGGCTTCGATGATTTTATTCCTGTTCCGGTTTCACAACTTATATTAGATTGTGTTAGCGCAGACGTCGTCTATCTATCGGGCATTTATTGTACTTGTTAGTTTTCTTTGGTGACGAATCAAATTCTGGAATGAACTATTGGTCCTTTTCCTTCTTTGAGCTGAATATGATGAAGTAAGATTAAATGTTTTGTTTTAGGAACGAAGATTTTTATACAATCTTGATAAAGAACCAGATTCTTTTTCACGAGATTCATTGATTTTAATATTTGGCGAAGTTAATCCTAAAGTTGCTTCAGTATTTTTTTGCTTCTCTTGACGCTGAGGTTTTTGTTACCCGAAATCTGATCCTGGATATTGTTCTTCTAAAACGTGGCTTTCCTTTTTGGCTTGCTTCGTCATATCAGAAACATGATTTGCTGGATTTCCTGACGATTAGAGATTCATTTTGGTTATTATTCAGTAACTTTGCACACTTATGTATTGGCAAAAATATTCCACAATTTGCCCTGGATTTCATAGACTATGTCCAGACATAGAGCCAAAACCAATTTGCAGAAAAGCATACATTTTATGAATCCTATTCTGATGAACGTGTTCCCGTGCATATTCTTGAGATACAATTTGTCGTCTTCTGCGCAATTTAAGTTATTATTCCAACAGTGTTTTTTGTTATCACAAAACTACCATCTTAGATTAGTGCGTCTGTCTGCTACAAATACATTCATTCAACCACAATCGCCCCTTATTCGGTGAACGTATTTTCCGCCATCATCTCGTGTGTTTTTCTATCTGATACGTTCATTAAGTCTATATTACACAACAACATGCAACGAGAGAGCGATTCGTGAGAGAAGTGTTAAGAGTACTGCAATCAAACTACACAAGTTCTTATATGAAGCAGATAGTTTTGACTAGAGTTCGCCGCGTTTTTATGCCTAAAGATTGCGTAAATATGAACCCCGGTTTTTCTTTAAAGTTTGTTCATGTAATGAAAAAACGTTTACTGTTTTGTGCATCTTTCCTTTTTGTTACGAATAAAATGCGCGCTACAAATGAAAATATTAGCTTCCTGTGCTGTTTAGATTCATTAGTCTTTAAATAACTTCTCTCACAGAGCAGACGGTAAGCAAATTGAGGCTACTCTAAAAGAATGATTCCCTTTGATTACCTGACTTCGAGTATTGTTCGTCTTTGCGTAAACTCACGAGATTCTTGCTCCACGGAAGTGACATATAAATTGAAACATCATCCAATGTTAGGTAGTTTAAGGCTTTGACAAGCCAGTTGAGTTAGTTGTCGTTCATTTACTGCTTCCAAGTACCGAAAACAAAACTTCACTTGTTACAAGGCAGACAAACTATTTAACCAAGCTCCGGGCTCAAATGGTTCCTTATTGCACTAACGAGAAGTTATTGAAGTGAGCTCATGCTATTTTTTACCTATTTTAAAACGAATTAGCATAACGTGTTTTATTGCTTCAATATGGCAACCATAGTTAGGGTCTAAACAGAGGGCGATTTCCGGGTTCTGTTTTCAGCCTCTATAGTGATTTAATGCGATGCACTTCCTTGAGTACATGTGCTTGACAAAGTCGTAATTAAGTATATTGTACTTTTCTCACAAGGAGATTAAATTAAACTCGTAACACTTACCCCATTTGATATTGTTGTTTTTGTTGTTTTTGTTGTTGATGATGAAACGCTGTGAACGACTATAAAACTACAAATAAACCAAATACAGGTGCTAAAATTTCATATGTTGGACTAACCCTGTTTTGTGAATGAATGCAACCAAAATACTGTTGTGAAAATGATATAATGGTTTATTGCGTGTTTAGAGAGACAACAATTAACTACACAAGTGAATCGGAGTTGGCATCCCATTTATCAATTACCTCCAAGTTTGGACACATAAAATAAATGGCTATTAAAACGAATTTCTAAGGTGTTGAAGGAATGGTCCCACTTTTCTTTAGCGAAATGACTTGTTTTGACTATTGATAGGTTAATCTCAAGACACTTCGGCGATAACCATAGTTTTGCCAGTTCTTCTAACGTTCTGATCTGCAGTGAAACGAATCTGAAGTAGCACTTTAGTAAATTATGAAAACGTTGAATGAAAGCGTTTGTTTTATTTATCGCAGGGGTGGGTTAAGGAAAGGGACGACGGGGGGGGGGATGTTTTTAAGAAACTGTGTTATCATTTCGATCCTCGCCCCTCCTTATAAGGAATTGTGGATTCGGGCTCCCCCTTTCCAAAATTACTGGTTCCTTTCATTCAAAGTTTAACCCTATGTTTATATATGAGCATATTCAGTATGCGAACACAGTCCGGTTGCGTGGGTTTTGCAACAACCGAGTACCGCTTAGTTTCTGGTATAGCGTAACACAGAGAAAGCAGATCTGTTGAGTTACGCTGGCGATTTGCTAGTACATTATACATAGTTCGAAAATATTTCGCTTAATCATTCTATCGATTGACACGTTTTTCAACGCAAGCAGCAGAAGAATGACAAAAATTGAACCATGAAATGACATTTTCAGGTATGATGAGTTATAGTTTCTATTGGTTAAGTAACTGAGTCAAAAATATAGAAACAATGGAATTTTATTCAATGTCTTAAGTAACACGTAAGATTCATGAAAACAATGACTTTTTGCGTTTTATTATTATAATGGTTTCACAAAACAAACTCAAAACCTAGAACAAAGTATTCATGACATTGTTGTGGTGTGGGAAATTTTTAATCCGTGTGTTGTTTGTTATGAAAGTAGTAGAGTTTTGGACTCACAGAACTAGAAGAGGTGATTGTGTTGTGCAGTAACCGTAGGAATTTGACACACGATTTAGAGTTCAACAACCTTTTTTGATGTTTATTTACAATACTGCGTCACTATCAGAGAGAGTTGAAGTAATGAGCTGGAACGCGCACCTAGCTATCTTTAAAACAAGAGAGTACTAAGCTAATTTAGAGAGGGAGTACACTATACTAGTCTTACACGAAGCATATCAAACAATTTAAATACACTAGCCTTGGAACCAAGAGAAAATTAAAAACATCTTACTTGCCATGAACCGTTGCTAATTTATCTAAAATTGTTTTTAGACAATTTCTGGCAGTAAAGAGATTCAGTCGGTGTCAGGCGGGTTGCTTTTTTCAAATGAAATATGCCGCGAGTTCATTTGTCACGTGATCGAAGAACGTTATATTATTGGCTGTCGTATTTAAAAGAACCTGCGATGAAGCATTCTTCCTCTCTCTTGGCTTCAAAACTTCTTTTCATTGCTAAATATTGTCATAAATTGTCTATTTTCATTGCAAAATATTTATGTAGTATCTCTTAGTTGCAACATAATTTGCTAATGTATAGTATTTACAGTCAAAATAAACTCTTATTGATATATATCAAAGTCCTACATTGAAACATTTAATATCTACATCTAATGTATTATATTTGGAAGTAAAAGCGAATCAACCTTAAAAACAGGACACATTCGCTTCTCCTTCCACATAACTAACAAATAAAATTGCTGGTTTTCACTCACTCCCCGGGGATTCAAATGACAAAGAGCATGGCGGCCATGTTGGAGCCCTTAACAAAAGAAACTAATTACAACTCCATTGTAAAGGGAAACCAAATAGCGGCTCTGACGTCACATGAAAACCAAGAATACTCCAAACACGGCTTCTATAAAATTGCTGCAAAGCAGTCAGGAAAAAATAGTTTTCTCTTGGACGTTTGCAGTCTTTGTGACCAAATATCAACTTGGTTATACATGAGAGCGTTCATGATACAATGATGGGGATTTTGTCGCACGTAAACTGGTAATTGTGATTCGTCACACAAAGAGAGGAGGTTGTTTCCCCACCCCTGAAACTACAAAAGGGCTGGGTTCGTCTAACTAAACTGTCCCAGGAAGCATTGCTACAAATTCTAATTTTACAAAGTCGAACATTACACAATTATCGGATGCAAACCGTGATGAGATTCTGATAACGGCTTCACCTTGTCGCATTGTTTTCTTAGTTGAAATAATGTCACATGCATTGTGCAAACACTTTAGTGTTTGGAAGATTGTTAATGATGAATTGTCTAAAACATTCGTTAGAGCACTGCCTTTTGGGACCGTTTGGGTAGACGGACCTAGTCTTTTGTAGTTTCAGGAGTGGCGAAGCACTCCATTCTAGGATGTAGTATAACTAATATAAAATGTTAAAAACTTTCACTTCTTGTCACAGCAGCTGGGCTCGCATGTCGGACGACACGACGATGGACAAGAGGCGGAGCAAGTGTAAGTTTTATACCCAGGCCCTGACAAGCAGCATGTTGGTAAGCAATCTGGGAAGCAACTTGAAGGACAGGAGGCGGGGCATCTTGGTGGCGCAAGGGGCATGAGTCCTAAAGGCGGGGTCGGCTCGTGCACGTGGTGTGCGCAACAATTCTGGTCACAGTGTGGGAAACACGAAGCTGGGCAGGGGGCGGGGCATGTGCCTGAAACGTGGGAGTGGTAATGTGCAACCCGTGGGAGTGGAGGTGGGGGAGCCTGCGGTTGTGTTCTGCAGCAGTTATTGGAGCACTGAGGGAAACATAACGGGGAACAAGGCTGTTGACACTGCTGAGCGACTGGCACTAGGGGTTGGGGTGGCGGCGATGCTTGGGTATACACTACTCTGGGGGGTAGGGACACGTCTACCTGTTGCGGTTGAGGTAGTATTTGACTGGAGCAACATCTTGGAGGGCATTGTGGATAACAGAAAAATGAACAAGGCGGTGGACATGGTGCGTGACTTTGCAAGAGTAGTGGGCTACGTGGGGGGTTGGGTTGGGGCGGTGATTGCCCACAGCAGCCTGGTGAACAGCGCGGATAACATGATTGGGGGCAGGTCGGAGGGCAGGACCCGGACGCTTGATGAGGAGGTGGCGGAGACATGCAGCATTCGGGAGAACATTGTGGAGAGCAGGCGGAAGAGCAGGGAGGCGGACAATACCTCGACCTTTCTAGCGGCTGCAATCCTCTTGGGGATGGGGGTTGGGCTCTGCAACACGCCGGGGGGCAATGTGGATAACATGCTGAAAGGCAAGGTGTCGGACACATTCGTGGGCGTTCCAGGGGTTGTAATCCCCGCGGTGGTGAGATTGGAAGTGACGTTGCGCAACATGCAGGGGAGCATTGGGGATAGCAGGCAGGTGAACAGGTGGGGGAACACAGTCGGGGCCGTTCCAGGGGTTGTAGTCCCCGTGGGGGTGGGGGTGTTGGTGGAGGTAAGGAATCGCAACAGATCGATGAGCATTGTGGGTAACAGTTTGACGGACATGAGCCAGGGCAGGAGCGAGGACGCTCGAGTGGCTGCAGTCCTCGAGTGGGGAGGTCTGGTGGTGTTGATTCACAGCATTTAGGAGAACATTGCGGGAAACACGCTAACGAACAGGGACCAGGGCAGTAACCTGTACCTACTGCTGTCTGAATTCCCCCTTGGGGTGGGGGTAAAGGAGGAAATTGAAGATTAGGTGCAGATATTCTTGCACAGCAATCTGGCGAGCAGTGTGGATAACACGACGACGCGCAGGGGTAGGGACAGGTTGGCTGTGATGCTAATGGAGGCGGTGCATATTGGGAAAGTCTTGAAGGGAAAGAAGGCGGACGTGAGACACAGCACGATGGGGTACAGCCAGGGGAACATTCGTCAGGACAGTAGGGGGCGCACCTGTTTGCGGGGTGCACGAGAGGGGCTGGTATGTGGGGTGCCGCAGTGGCTGGGACACAGCACGTGAAGTCACAGTCAGGTGTACATCGTGTCTGACATCTTGATTTGCAGATTCCTTGGGAAACAATTTTGTCTTAGCAGGAGCCCCATAAGTTAGATGGCCTCAACTATAACCGTAAACTATTACTATTACTACTGCTATTGTTATTGTTATAACTCTTATCGTTATTGTTATTAATATTAATATTGCTATTATCACTGTTATTGTTATTATTACTATTGTTTTTTTATTGTTATTGTATTCAAATGAACTACCGATGCTATAGCCTCCCCTCAGACTATTAATCTCCTTTTAGTTTGCAGGGAGGTTAAGTTGTCAATTAAGTTCTAAAAGAACCGACGAAAATATTTTTTGAAAAATTAATGAGCAGCTCGATGTTATCTTTTTATGAGGTTTTAAAGCTTAAGAATTATTATTCTTAGAACTATAATAATCACAGATTAATTAGTGCTTTAATAGAAAAGAAACAAGACTGAAATATGGAAACGAAGAATGCATGTGCGGTCTTAAAATCTATCAATTTTCTTTTCCTTTCTATTCTCTTAATAAAATAATACTTGAAAGGATCAAAATACAAAGTAAATATGAAAATAAAGTACATCAGAGTTACAAAAATTTTATAAAAGTGTATTAATTAAGTCTTTAGTTCAGGATTGCTTATTATAAACATAATCATAATATTTAGGGTATTTGAGTTTTTAACTCTTAGAAAATGTAATTAAAATAGCAAAGCGAGTTTCCCCGAGGGAATCACGGTAGACGTGGTTTACCTCCAAATGATTCCTGAACAGCGGATCTGGAAACCGCTGACTGGTATGTATTTGGGAAAGGAAATAGCTGCTGCATGCGTCGCAAGTGATTGAGATACCGTTGAACCATGACTTGTCTCTTTGAGACAGGTTTGTTTCGATCTGCATTTGTGAAGTAGCAACAAAGACACGTAAGGTACTAGCTGGTTTATATGAACATAGTATGCAACTCACACGGATGTGCGTTGTAAACACACATAGATATACATGCGCGTGCGCACTGCAAGGAAAATCGGATTGCCTCAAACTTGTCAGGGTAGCGAGTATGAAGCAACTGTACATGTTTGCACCTAAAGCAAAAAATGCATTGCCATATTTGCTACAAACATTATCACACGCTTTGATACCCAGATTCGCTTACACGACTAGTCTCACTCTCTAGACTAGCAGTAGCCCCTAATTTTGTCGAGCCGACGAAAAGAAATCGCGAAAGGCGGCGCACGGAAACTGGGGCGAGAACAAAAACAATGTGCGCCGTCGTTCGCGATTTCATTTCAGCGGCTCGACGAACTCAGGAGGAAAAATAGAGTTACTCTCTCTCTCTCTCTCTCTCTCTCTCTCTCTCCTTCTCTCTCCCCTTCTCTCTCTCTTTCCCTTTCTCTCTTTCTCTCTCTCTCAGTTAGCGTTCAATCCAAACATCAAATTAAATCAGAAAACAACTAGGCAAGTAACTAAAGCAAAGTTACTGGGTGTCTCCATTGTTGCTGAGCTGAGCTAGGATAGCCACATTGATGATATTATTATTCCCAAAGTACTGAGGGGTCTAAGAGTTCTTCGTATATGTAGGGGCACTTTACCCACTGAGCAGCTCATATCTTTATATAATGCCTTGATACTTCCTCACGTTGACTACTGCAGTGTTATATGGGGAAATTGTGGTCTAGTTCTAAAAAACAAATTACAAGTGCTACAAAAAAGTGCTTCCCGCATAATAACTAACTCCCCGTATGAAGTGAGGTCGTACAAGATTTTAAATAAACTTGGCTGGGATAATCTTGAAATGAGAAGAAACAAACAAAAAAGTACATTAATGTACAAAATTGTGAAGGGTAATGCTCCAAATTCGTTAAAGGATCTTTTCGTAAAATCTAAGGAGCTCCACGAGTACGATTTGCGCTCTTCATCCGTAGATTTGAAGCTCCCTCTACCTCATACAGAGTTTCTAAGGCGCAGCCTTTCTTTCGGTGGAAATTATGGAATAGTTTGCCCTCTGACATTAAGAATGTTGATAGTTTTAAGCATTTTAAATCCTCTATTGCCAAACTTGATTTTTAATTGCCTTTGTATATTTGTATAACATGTAAATTAATTTGTATATATTCTTTTAACGGCTTTCTTGAAAAACAATGTAATATAATTGAAGAGACTACCGTGGTTAAATAAAGTTGTCATCATCATCATTATCATCATCATCTTTCTCTCTCTCTCTCTTTCTCTCACACACACACACTCACTCATTATATACTAAAGTTAGACAGAGTTTGCCTGATTTTCCCATAAAAACCCTAACTTCAAACCGTCATCACTTTATAAATATCTGGATGGAAACTTCAAAGGATGACTGTTAGCTGCAAAATTGTGGCAATATAAATTAAGAACCTATCCCAAAAACCTCGTTTAAACTTTCTCTGAAACTGTCAACTCTATGAAAATCGAAAAGATCTTTAGCACTTTTCAATAAAGCAAGGTTAACTGGGAGCTTTAAACATGTCTGCTAAGTGATTTAAACCGAAAACGATAGGTTGGTTGGGCAATCTTAATATATCACCAGAAAAGGCTGTTAGAATCACGCTATAGTGCAACATTTCAACTGTAATTCTCAATTACCTGTACCAAAACGACAAAATTATCCGCTTAATATGTCTTGTAATATGCAACATACACATAATTAGTGTTAACATGCGCTCTGTTTGCGTTATATACCCAATGCTTAAAATAAACTCTTCTCAAATATTGCTCGGTTTGATGTACTAGTTTTAGTAGGATCGAAAGATTCCAAACCGTTATTGCCAGTACGATTTGCCAGAATTATTCATACTTATAGAGTACAATTAAAATCTAACTTTACCTTGTTTACGAGGAGTTTTTATTCCTGAAGGCAGGGGACTTGCCAGAGCAGTGATGAAAACGACCGCCATTTGTAGCAAGAAACACACTCCTCCCCTCATACCGACAGCGCCAATCTGAGGCTTGGCAAACCAAATTATCTTCAAAGCAGAAACTTTGATTTCAATATACACCAGATTTACTTTGTTATTTAGTATTTGCAGTTTCCTAAAACTAAAACACCACATTGACAGTCGTTGATAACGTAATTTTATTGACTTTTCGCCCTGTCGATACGCGAAAAAAATTCTCCGTTTACACTCTTTTAACGCCATTTAGCCTCAACATCCATTCTAAAGATAATTTACTGTTTTAAAGAAAGTCTCTTCACTCTTGTGTGTCTTATGGTTCATTAAACTGATTATTTCAAGGACTTGTCAACTTAAAACTTTTTCAATGATATTTTTTTGTTTCACATTAGATAATTTATAAAATTAGCTGGTTAGTCATACGCATTGTTTTTCATTAGCTCGAAATGATTTTCGATCTCAACCGAAACAAAACAAAATAGAACAGAATAAAAAACTGTTCTTAAAGCATTATTTTTGTTTTGATTCGCCTAACGGAGTGCAACAGTTCATTGGACAACCCGCCACACGTAAATAATTTCACAGCATGAAAAACATAAACATTGGTTATCTATCCGCAAAGGTAATACAAATGATGACCATAAATACTTGCCTTTTGAAAATAATCCTCAATAGAAAGCTTGTAAGTTTTGCTTTTCTTGAGCTAGGCGTAGAAGTACTACAAGACTGCCATCGGTAATGTATTATTAAATTGCAGTTAACACAGAGCTGCTTGATCTACCAGCAGAGTTATATAATGAGGCACCTGCAGATCTCCCAAGGATGCAATGAACTGCAGACTAACTGAGGTTTGGGTAATGCAGACCTGCGTGACATTAAAACAGATTACATCAGACACGCGTATCTTCAAGATAGAGTGAAAACGTTAAGCGTAGCACAGCACAAAACAAAACAAAACTATACATCAACGCAAAAATAAAAACAAATTTTAGTTGAGATAAATTAAACCACAAATACGGCACAGCGCGGCACAACACAACACAACACAACGCAATGCAGCAGCAAAACAAAACAAAGTACGACACGACACATCAAATCACAACGCAACGCAACTCAACACAACACAACACACAACAACTGATCATATTTTGAAATGTAAAACAACACAACAAATTAAAGCAAACAGCACAACACATCAAATAACAACACTACACAACAACTGATCATATTACAATGCAACACAACACAGCTAAGCAAAGCACACCTCACAACACAGCACAACATTACACAACAACTTCTCATGTCACAACACAACACAACACAACACAACACAACATAACTAAGCAAAGCAAAGCACACCTCACAACATAACGTAACACAACACAATACAATACAATACGGCATCACACAAAATACAACACTAGTCTCAAATTAAACCACAATACAGTACATCAAAGAATAAAACGGAGTAGAAAATAAGTAAAGTTAATCAGACGATTTCGAGGGCAATTTGGAATTAATTTGCACGAGTGAGTTTTTCAAAAAGTATCAAAATTTAACGAGCCCGCAGGTCAAGTTAAATTTGAACTTTATGAAAAACTCACGAGTTCAAATTAATTTCAAATTGAACGAGAAAAGTCGTATGATTACTTATTAATAGCATACATGAAAACTGGCGGAAGTGAAGATTGGACGCGTTTCACTTTGTTTTCCAGTTGCTGTGATTGGCTGATGAGAAAGTAGTCCATAATGTTCAAACTCAAAGCGGTTCGTCCATTTCGTACAAATCACGAAGCAACGTTTTCAGTGTGATAACTCAAAACATTCACAAGAAAATCTGGGAACTATTTCACGCCACAACAAGGAAAAAAAGTCTGAAAAAGTCATTGTTTAATCAGTGTCTTTTAAAATCGCTAGCTTTTCGATGTGGTATTTGAGAAAGGAAAATGGCTAACTTAAATCAACATATTGCTTTTCGTAGTACGGTCAATCGAAGGCACCTTATGTGAGTATGTTTTGATACAGTGTATGATATTCTTTACTGACAGCAAATACAAGCTAAGCCTTTTAAAAAGCCAGCATTTACAAGGCACCGACAAACGATGCAAAGCATCCACTCAGTATCTGCGCATGCGTGCAACGGAGAAGTTGCGTCGCGAAATTATGTTTGGCGAGGGGGCTCAAAATGAGAGTAGGGGTTCAAATATTGCATTTCTCAACAAACATTCTACCGTCAAAATTTACATGATTCGTGTATTTTTCTTGGGTTTAGGGGGTTCGATCGAACCATGAGAACCAATCCTGGATCCGCTACAGCATTCTTCTGAATTGTTGCGACAACATAATTTTATTTCTAGCTGTAACATTAGGGCCACAAAATTTCTCCCACTTATCGCTCTTTTTCGGCATTAGTGTTTGACACTTGTATTTCCAATATGCCATTGAAGTCTTATCACAAGCTTTCTTTTACTACGGTTTTCTTAACTTTTTCTTAGAGACTTGAATAAAGCTGAGTCTCAGTGTTCCTATAAAAAAGAAGGCGTGTGCTACATTTAATTATTTGAACTTGTGTCTTTCTAATACAAGTACAGCTTGATGTCTTTTCCTGACTACAAAAATAGCAGTGACTCTATTCCAGCTGCACTGTTCTATAAATACATCTTTTCTTAACTACTAAGTAAGGTTGTCCCTCTTGTCAAATGCTGTCTCCATAACAGCTTGTAAGAAACTTGTGTTGTGTACAACAAGGCAAAACCTTGCGTAAGAACCTAGTGAACCAAAAACTTACAGGCTAAAGCATGGAAGAAAATTGGTTATCATCATTGAACAAATATAAAAGAACCCATCGCAGGGTGATTTATAGGTTGTTACCTATAGATTCAGTTACAGTATTGTAATAAGGAATATAATTGTATGCTATACACATTCAGAAAGAGTTACCTTTCAAAACAAAGGTTTTAGCTTTACATGCAGAGAAGGGGCGGGAAAATATACAGAACGAGATTTTCTCTCCTTGT
>JAOBYE010677741.1:0-11681 GCA_025403585.1 Parazoanthus swiftii
TAGTAGTAGTAGTAGTAGTAGTAGTAGTAGTAGTAATAGTAGTAGTAGTAGTAGTAGTAGTAGTAGTAATAATAATAGCATAGTTGTAAAGGTCCGATGATACTTTACACGAAAAAGAAAAATCAAAACAAGCTTATTACAGAAGTACACCAAAAAACATTAACACAAAAATTAAAAGAACTGCTTGCAGTCTTAAGGCGACAGAAATTGAAGAGGCACGTTCTATGTATGTTCGAGTAGGATGTTCCAAAATCAGGGCCCGCCGAGACTGGAAAAGCACTGTAACCAAAATTTTAAGACAGCAAGCAGGCTTCATAAGGAGCTTTTCTTGCAGGATCGGAGAGCTCTAGAGGGCTTGTACACAGCAGGCAGGTTGATGATATATCAGGAACTTGACCATGTAGAGAAAGTTGTAGGTGATAAAAAGAAACTTAAAGCGAATGCAAAAAGCGACTGGAAGCAAGTACAGTTGTTTCAGGATGTGCGATATGGTTGAATCTTGGGAAACGATAGACGGGCAGATGAGTTTGAACATATTGGAGCCGGTTTATTAAACACAAGGAATTACAACGGTCCAACTTTGACGTAGCTAAGGCATGTGAAATTGTTTCTGCTTCTGTATTAAAGATGGTATGAAAGATAAACCCAAAGAAAAGAGTAAATAGAACGAACTTCACCACTGATGTGTAATAGATCATTACACCGATACATAATCACTATAGGCGAGCTTGCATGTACGAAGATATGGTATGTTATCTTCTTGCTGTGGTAGATCTAGACGTGCATCGTTTATAAGGTTCGATTGAACACCAAGAGTTCAAAAAAATTAAAAAAAAGTAGCTTTTGAAGCAAGCAGTAGCATATTTTTGAAAAATGTAATTCATTAAGAACCCCCACGCTAAAATCCTGAACCCGCCCTTGTGAAATCGTTCGACTTATCCGCTTTCACCAATAAAACGCACTTTGACATGCTAGAGACGCATTTGACAGGCGCCCACAAAAAATTCCGCGTAGTAAATCTGCGTCTAAAAGAAACTGTAAAAGTTTGAAGAGTACATTTCGTGCAAGTATTTCATACTTCTGGACAAACTAAGTACATATCAGATCGTTACTATGTGTTTTAGATGAGTAATTGCCGAGTTTAAAGGCTTCATTTATGCTGGGTTGAATTAAGTTCAACTCCAGCTTGACGTCCAAAAGAGACATTTTATTGAAGTCGAACTTATCCAGTATCTGTTGAGTATTCTTAAATTAGGTAAAAGTCGACATACAGATCTGCGAAAACCGCAACAAACAGAAGCTTGTAAGGTCGCAAAACCACTCTGACGTTCTTCCTTCTTTTTTAAAACAGAGTCACTGGAAAAGTCGGGTAATACACATCTTATTAGACAAAATTCGGGCTTGCGTCCCTTCTGTGAATGTCCTTGCTCCTGCGCATGCGCCACTAGGGTAAACAGGTCATCAGCGCGGTTGGAGTTAGTTCGCGACACTCAAACTGACAACCGCACTTTAAAAACACTATCACCTCCTTCTAAATGTAACCCTAGCCCCAACAGTAAAACTAACCTTAACTAGAAAATTTTCAAGTAAAACAGAAGCTAAAAAGTGACTGTCAGTCTGGGTGTTGTGAACGAGCCTTAATCCATCAGTGCTCTGACTTCTCTGCGTACAAATATTCAGTGGCACATGTATATATAGGCTATACATCCGTCCAGACGCACTGTAGTCGAACAAAAGCAGATTTTTCTGGAGGACCAACTCGCCTTTTTTCAAAACTACCAGCGTTTATCCAAGCAAAATGCGATTCCGGTAGAATTAATATGCCCACTATGTCATTTAACGTATGTCTTCGAAACTTCTTTTCGAAAATAACTAAAAAACCTACTGTCCCACCCCTCCCCCTTTAGCTGTTGTCATCTTATGAAAGGAATGTACGCTGACATGCAGGTATCGCACACAATCGGTATCTTTATTTCATCTTGGAGTTCCGTCACCGGTTTTAACTGCAGTGAGATCTCGAATGTCCTTGTCCAAAACTTTCACAAATATAACTCTCGTCGCATGAAACGGTTTTCAAACGATCGAAATGACTGATATTAGTCCCAAAACAATATATTTCTCATTAAGAAAATACTCTTAAATGAATAAAATGCCGTTTGTTTGTACAAACAGACCATGCACTCACTCCGCAGGGAGTCAGTTTCTTTCCTATCAAAATTCAAATTTAGTAACTCGTGTATTAAATGTGGTTTCCTACAATCTAAAACTAGTGGGATACCTTTTTACCTTGCCAAAAATTCCTCCCATATATGGATAGCCTTTTGAATTTAGAAACCACGTTGAAACGGGAAGATAATTTCCCGTGGCTACTATAGCAACCAGTTGAGCGGTAGGTTATGCATGCAATCTATAACTTTTACCGGAGAACTAAGAGTTATAAGTATTGAAACACTTCGAGTTGTTATTCCACTGCCAGTGTTTCAATAATTTGTCTCTAAGTAACTGGAGTTAAGTCAAAAATATAATCTCGCTTAAAACTCGATTTATACAATCAATTACAAAAGGAGACCAAAACTGTTTCGACTTTCACAAACTGGCTTTTTGACAACCAACTCCGGCCGCCCCTTCTTTTATGCAGTTCGCAGAAATTGAACCGAAAATGATACTTTTCTCTTTTGTCAGCACTTGTAAAAAACAACAATTGCTTCATTATACAAACGAAACGAGTCCATTGGCATTGCAAGGTTTGAAACCCGTACATTTGTTGGCAACACTCCTGTACGGAAGTATTCTTGAAATGGTTGGATTTCTTTTTTCTCTCTCAATTAGTTGAATAACCTGGTCGGTTTAACGAAATTGATACAAAATGAATATCAGTGGGTTTTTCCGGGTGAGAGATGAAAAAGTTTTCAAAAACCATGTTAAAGAGCTTGATAGGAGTTTATCAGCTAACGCCTGAATTGACCAAAAAAACCTATAATATGTCTTCCTTCAAAACAACATAACCAATGTAATCTTAAAATGCATAATTACTTGAAGACTTCTTGATTAATTATACTTCTGAAACTTTTTGTTTTTTAAATTACAATTACTCGTTATATCGATAAGCACGCCCGACTGACTCCATACAGTTTGTTATCATGTCCGTTTTCATTTCATTGAAAGATCAAATTGTTCTGAAGAGTGTAAGTAGAAATTAGCTACTAATGTATGTTTAAAAACCTTTTCGCTTTAATTACATACAACAAAAGTGCTTCTTGAAATGAGAGGCACTTTCTCAGAGCTCTGAGAGCTGAACTGTTTTCAAAACACTCAAAAAAGGACTGCGAATTGGTCGACGCCAGCTGTGGGCAAACTGGATAATTTTTATAAGAATCGATTCGTCATACCGAGGTGTTTTTTATGTGAAATTTGTCATGCACGGCACAACGCCACGGCGACTAAGCGAGGAACAAAATAAGCCTGGCAACAGAATACATTTTGACGATATAGATCAAATTTGCGCGAAAAGCTCAATGTTTATATTAAGAAACTCGAAGATCAAAACAAAGTGATGTTCTGTTTTGACTAAACCTCTAAACAGAATGACGTCTGGATATCATGAAAGCAGATCTGTTTTCATTGCTTTGGGTAAAGTTAAATGCGGTTCTGGAGGATTTAAAACTTGTCGCCATCTTCGCATTTCCAGTGATCTCCTAAATTTGACGGTCTGACCTTGAAGAAATTGATTTCTCAGCCAAACACCAAACGGGAGTATCTTTGTTAATGGTTATATGTTAAGTGTGCTGACCAACATGTTTTTGTAAACTGCTTTCCCAAAGTCAATAAAATTTTAAGATAAATCTTTGTTTTGAAAAAAAAATTTGACTGAACTCTGATAATCAGTTCATTGCAGATGATTCCCTATGATAACTTGGATTAAAGCAACCATGCAAGTACGAAAATGATGGGTGACCGAAGATACTGAAGGTGAAGGGAAGTTTTAAAGCAATCTTCTGAAAAGTAAACAAAAACCAATTTGTAAATTAAAGCTACCTCGAGTTCCTTGACTCTGTTCTTTCAGCGTCTTCGGAGCGCTGTCTTTTTTCGTGTGATCGGCGCCGACCCGACCAAATTTTAGTCCCACTTCTGCTAACTTGCCATTTGCCTCGACTGCATCTTTTTCGTCTTTCTTTGCCGCGGGTTTAGAATCTTCGTTTCCCATAATAAAATATTTTAACTGTAATCGACCCCCTTCAGCCTGCTTTATGGAGATAATGAACCATCGCTTGCCCGCATGAAAGATTGAGGGTGTACGCAAGCGCAAATGAAACAACAAAAATCTTTTTATGTAGTGTAATTTGAATCTCATTTCTATTCTATTGATCTGCATTACTACAGTACGTTCTCCACTGTCCAGGAAACGGACGCCTTGACGGCTTAAATATAAACGTTTTCTCCAGAAACTGATATCTTTCAAAGAAACGAGATTAACGAACAAAGATAAACATACATGTGACTTTAAGTGACGGAGAAAACACAGTGAGCACATTTTAAGAAAACTCTAAGCTTTTCACGTAAACGAGATTTCAAACCGGTTCAACGCTATTTCTTGAAATCTTATTGTGTCACAGTTGAATACAAGACATAAACTGTAATCGTTTTTATTACTTTAACAGTTCTTTCAACTATTTTCATAAATCAAACGTCCTCTTGGAGTACATGTTAAGCTCGACCAAACGATTTCGTCCCAGTCGACGAGTCAGGTATTTACGTTCAGTGATACGTCTAAATTAAAGCTTGGCTAGACGCTGCAGATTTAAAAGCGGAGCAAACGAAGAGTACTCACAAATCTAGCGCAGGTTAAAGACGAAACAAAATTGAAAATTATTGTTAAATCATTTTTGCATACATATGAGACTCGCACTGTAACGAAGCGTTCGATCTGAGTCAAATCTTGTCCGTTGTTCCCGCAAAACGACTAAATGAACGATTTCTTTTACGTATAACCTGGGTGAATGAATATTGATATTTTGTGGTCACTTGGCCAATATAACACATACTTGAGGCAAATCAAAAGTGTCTGATCATTATCGACACTCGGATACAAGAATTTCCCATTTATACAGCACATCCGTCAACTAGGGATTGTCCCACTTCTGCAACCAAAGTCTGCAGTTCGCTCTATTACATACAAAAAGCAACAAAAAGGAACGGATGACAGTTATAAGAAAAGAGAAAAACAGAAGATGGTTGTTAGTAGATGTTGTCGGAGTAGCCGTACGGTTTCGTCAACGAAGAAGGTGCAATCAAAAAGCTTAATTATGAAAACCAATTGACTACACGTGAACATAAACCAAACTGGCCAGTCGGCAACGACCGAGTTCGAAAATGGCAGAATGAACATTGGAGACGAATTATGCATCTTGACGAATTATCTGTGTGACGAGTAATTCGACTTATTATGAATTCGAGAGACGAATTTTGGGGAAATTTCGTCTGGTGAAAACCGTATCCCATGAATCCTTGCATTTAGCTAGATACCAGACTCCCTCAAGTCAAAATTGCCAGTTTTCCGTCAAGATATAACTTCAGAGACGAGTAATCCGTCGGATTTCTATCTAGAGAAATTACTGCGTTTCGTCTCAGAGGGATAACTCGTCTCTAGTGTAAATACGGTTGTAAAACGAAAAACCACTGATTTGGGTCCTTCTGGGGAGTAAAATTTAGGTCAATATACAAATTGTTCCGCTCTGTTTTACAAGGGAATGTAGTTGGGTCAATTCGCTTTTCTTCAAACAAAATACCTTTAAAAAGAATGGGTGGCACATGAAAGAAAGGAGAAAAACAGAAGACTGGTTCTCAAAAGACCTTGTCTGAGCCGCCGCTGTACCAGTTACTGAAAAAAAGTATCGAATGTCTCACGTTACGGTATAATCAAGCCGAGAAAGGTCCGCACGTACCTTAGGAAGCGTACCATACGAAGCACGAAAGGATTTATGGGAGTCCTGTATTACATGTACAATGCGTAACCTCAATTGACTTACTGTAATTATACTGTGCAAATACAAGCCGAAATATTATATGGAAATATCTACAAAAGCAAAACTTAATCAGCACTCAACCATATCCTAAAAGAAGCAAAACTCCGCAAGTACAGTTGTAACTATAACAAACTTTCAAACATTTACAAAATTGCTGAAGGAAAACTTAGCATAGAAAAATATACTGCTTACGCCTCTCACGCTGAAGAAATCTTCAAGAAACAGTGGGAACCTGTAACTACGTCACTATTGATGAAATAAGTTGTGTAACATCTCCACCACACTGTAAATACGTACTGCAAAAAAGATTTTTCAATGTAAACTTTAAAGTATGTTTTAAATAAAAGATGTGCGAACGGACGAAAATAGCGAAACGTGAAACTGCTGGCAGGTAGTTTTGATAAAATAGATCAAGACTTCCCATTGAGTTGCCTTGTAATCTGGATAACACGCTTCTTCACAGGTCATCCTTATTTAAACAGCCGTACAAGTATATGTACGAGGTGTGAAAGTCATTCCCATTGACATTCACAAATTACCTGTACTTGTCCTTGGCGACACATGGCAGAGTACAAAAAAAGCCAAAATTTCGAGTTACCTTTCTTTGTGAAAACTCTTTTTCTTTTTACTTGCTGATACTGATTTGAACTCATTTTACTTTCTCACTTTCTCAAATACATAGTTTTGACTTGCAAAACAGCTGTGGCCAATCACCCTAGCCAAGTTATATCCCTGACTACATAAAATGTCAACACGCAATATTTATCCGACCTTTTCTAGTTTTCGGCAGAAAAACACTGTTCAAAGTGACAGATGAACAAAACCAAATGAGCGTGTTTTGAGCTGATCAGCTTTTAAAAGTCATTTGAGAAAATACTAGTAACTATTTGCTTATTCTTTTTAAAAATAATACTCATTTATACCCAAAACCCCATTGGTAGAGATTCAAGTTTTTAAACTTAAAAGTATTAATATTGGTTCAGATCTCAGAGAGTAGTAGCTTAGTCGTCCTTTGGACGATTAGAACCAACCGATTGATATACGTTACAAATTAATTCGGTTGGGACTAACTTCTAGTTAATATTTTAAATGGAAAAAAAACATAAAACACGCTGAAACACCTATTATAGCTGTTTGAGTCACTTTTATTAAGGGCAACTTCAACTTTTGAGGGACGACTAAAAACTAAACCTTGGTTGCCCGATGCACAACAAGAAATTTTCCTAAAAATCGAGCCCTGATTTAACCTAAGGTTAGAATAAGTTCATTTAGTAAGCCACCTCACCTAAATCGCTGACTTGGATGGCAACATCAACCATCGGAGGCTGTTGATCATAGACCTTGCAGGGAGAGCAAGGAAATCTTTAGCACAATGTTCAGTCACTGTTCTGACCCCCCCCCCTTCCCCTGCCACAAGAGAGGTGGGCATTTAGATTAGGTGGCTGTGCAGGGACTGTTAAAAGAACACTGTGATTCAAAAACTGTAAGAGTTCGTGCATATGATAAATAGAAACCAGCATGAATGTTCTGTAAGAAATTGTCAAGCAAAACTGCATTTAATCAGAAGAAATTCAAAGTGTGCACATGTTGTTGATTTTTGGTTTTCAACTTGTTTTCTGTTTTTGTATATGCTTAAATAACTGTATTGTATTCTGGTGTTACACACAAATTTTCTTTTAATAGTTTCAGATTTATTTCCTTGCCTATACTTATGTTTGTTCAGTAAATGTGCTCACAAAGTGGTTGTTTTTTTTACTTAAAAACACACAAATACACTTCTTTCATAGTTTGCTCCAGTGGCCATAAAAAACAACCTTCATTCGAGGTCTATTTCCTAGTTCTCATACATTTGCTATATTTTGGCCCTACTGGCCTCGACTCGAAGTTTTTGTTCATGGCCACTGCCCAGGGCATACTATGAAAGTGGTCTGACTATTGCATCAACAGAAAGCCAAGGTTCTTAACCTACCAGAGAAGAAGGGTAGGCAGACTTTCTGTGTGATGGTGTTGTGATATGCTGAATATGACTTGTGCTATGATGGCGGCCCCGCCCCTTCATCCTCTCACGAAACGCAATCATTTTCCTTGAGCAGCTGACACTGTAGCGTCTGGCACAGGATGTTGAGCAGAATCGTCTGGGTCCACGGTACTGATGAATCTCCGTGACTCGGCCGCACTGCTCACAATGACCTACTGTTGGCTCATCCATAAAAACATCATTCAAATTCTCATCATTGCTGGAGTGACTATCTGCTGTGAAAAAAGTTTACAAGCTCTTGTCATTTTAAGTTTTCAAAAAACACCACAGAGGTCTGATATGCTATTTTACCTTATTTGCCAATTTCAATGCCACTGTTTCAATAAGCCCCCAGGGGGTTGATACCTAAATTTTAGGTCTTCCAGATGAAGGCCTTATTAGAGGAAGGGGGGCTTATTTGAGGGGAAACGGCTTATTAAAAACTCACTGACAGCCAAACATGGAGTGAATATTTTTCTTCTGAAATGCCACCCAGCTTTTCTGAATATGATGCGTTTGATGCAGTCTTGGGTGCAAAAATTACAATTTTCAAACTGAAACTTTACCTAACCCAACTGAATAGCTCACATGAGGTTGAAAGTTGATACAGTGCATCCTCGATTATCCGAACAGGCTGAACTCATTTGAAAGACGAGCCGTTCAGATAAGCCGAAAAATTCAGATAATCGAGGAAGAACTTTTGACCCTTTTTTACGCTCTAGATCTGCGCTGGCAGCAATGCCCTGGGGCCAAAATGCAAATGGCCGTCGTCACGAACGAAATCAGGCATTCGATTTATCTAAATTTATCACTAAAATCACCATCAAAATGGATAAATTATGGAGATAATGGACATGGGAATGATAAGGTGAGGGTGAAGACTGCAATGTGTTCGAAAAAAGATATCTATTTGACATTTATCCTGGTTTAAATGGCAAAAGATTCAGGCAACTCAACAAGACCACATTCAACTTTCCGGGTAAAAAAAATAGTGACCCAAATTTGGCATTCGGATAATTGAGGATGCACTGTAATGTTGGGATCAAAAATAGGTTATACTTTAACGCCTTATTTTGTGGGGGAGGGGGGCTTATTAGGGGGGTCTTATTAGAAACACAGAGCTCTAGACGGGGGGGGGATTACTGATGAGATTAAAGCAAACAACTTCCAAAGGTATCCCATTTAATGCTCCTCTATGTTAAATATATGCAGGCCCCTTTTTTATGTGGTTGAAAATTTAAATTTAAAAAATACCCCCAACCTACCACATGGTACTGTAGTTCTTGTTATTTCAATATCATTTCAATCAGAAAGAGATGAATATTTATTAGAATGCCACAGCCAAAGAAAAAACATAGACATATTAGAATTTTTTTCATTTTGAATTCATTTTTCTTTTAATGACCAACTGCTAAGATTTTGAACAGAATATGTGCTATCAAAATCAAATTGGTTTGGCCTTAATTTTTATTACGAGTTTTGTTTCAGATGAATTAGGGTTTATCACACTACATTGTATTCCTTGTTCCTGCCTTGCGACTTTCCTTGCGAAAATCAGATTTCCCAGTTAAAGAGATGACAGACTTCATCAATTTAGCCACTGATCCGACAGTGCAGTAAAGAAACACTGGATTGGTTATCAATCAAAACATGAAATGAACCCGAGGGGTCTGAATTGTATTTTTCTTCCTTGCTATACCTCTAACATCTTGTTAAAAGAATCTGTAAGCCTAACTGTATTAAAAATAAACTGTGGCCTTGCTAACTATTAACCCTTAAACATCACATTTTAGGCCTTTTTGAGAAACACCAACATTATTTTATGTGGGGAGGTCATACTGCAGGGTTAGCAGCTATTTTTAATTAAAACTTTAAGTTATTGTCATGGAAAGTAATTAACAAGGCAAGAACTACTTAAACGCCAAGTTGCCAGCTTTCATGTGTAAGGTTCCATTTCAAAAATCTTGGGAGGGGGGAAGGTGGGGGGAGTTTTAAACAGTGACTTTTCTCCAAAAAGACCTTGACATTAATTTTAAAACTACATTGTAAGTAACACTTACCTTTATTATACAGTGTGTTAACTTCAAATAAACCAATGCAAAGTATAAAAAATGCTATAATCTGAATGATGAAACTACTCAGAGTCTACCAGTAATATCACTACTAGCATACACAGTATTCTAGCTACACCAAAACAAGAGGGTGCTGTGCCGTGTCACTTTTCTCATTGCCCTTTCATTTTGGTTTTTGCATGGTGCCCTGCTGGTTTTTCGTCACAAACTTTTCTTTTAATGTAAATTAAATTATTAATAACCAATTGAAGTGAAATTGAAGGTTTTCACTTACATGTAAAACATTCACTATTTCTTATGCACAATCAACGATCACTGTCAAAACAGCATAATTCTGAGCCAAAGTATTCCTTCTTGAAAGGTACAGTGTAGTTGCTCACTTTGTTAATACTCATAATGAATATCTATTCTATCAATGGTTTGTAAATTAGAAAGCCCATTTGTTTTGTTTTTAACTAGAGAACTGATACAGAATGTCATGTCGATCTAAGCACCAACCATCAAACATTTCCATATCCATCATTCCACTGAAATCATCCATGCCACCATTCTGAATCACTTCTGGCTCTTCATCGCCTGACTACAAATAAAAAATTTAACAATATCAATGCACATAATTATTAACTAGATGCTTTAAAGGTTTTTTGGCCTTATATTGGAGCAAGGCAGGAAAAAATGTGCTAAACAAGTATTGTTAGTGTACATGTATTATCAGTGATCTCACCCTTTGAAAACAAACAAGGCTAGTTGGAAACTCATCTTTTGTCACTGATCGAAAAATACATAATTATACAGTATCTTCATGTTTTTTTAATTATTAATTATTATTAAGCTTAAAACAAAGCAAATTACAAAAGGCAGAGCAAAAGAAAATAGAAAATCAGAAATACAAAGATGTATTAAAAATATTAATTAAGTCTTAAAACACTTATCACAGTCCTGTATTACTTGTTATCAACGACATGATATTAAACTAGACGAAAAAAGATTCTTATGGTTATAGGCTTTTGGCTTATGGCAAGTAAAAAGGTTTCCATTTTCTTATGAGATATGCAATTTTTCTGTTTTTGATGCAACTTCTTTACCAAAACACTGACATATCAAAACTTAATAACAACTCCTGCTTGGCATCTTATCACTATTGTTGTGAGGGGTATTCAGGATGACTGAGTGGTTAGCGCTCATGCCTCCCATCTCTGTGGATCTGGGATCGAACCCTGGGATTTGCATGTGGGCTAAGATTTGTCCTTCTCCTTCTGACTCTGAGTGTTTTTCTCTGGTTCTCCGGTTTTCTTCCCTTTACAAAATTGACTATCGCGCCGATATCTGTGCTGTTGAGTGACTCAACGTAAGCCACTGGCTTGGGAGAATGCACAACCACTCCCAGTGCAATGATGTTAAATAAAATTTAGATTTAGATTTTCAGTTTAGGTTAAAAAACAGGTTCCGATTCCAAGCCCTTCCTCTAACTCTGATATTTGATTTTAAATAAGCCCCTTCATGGCAAAGGTAAACTGTTTTTTTGTTACAAAGTTAAAAATAATAAAATATGATTGCTGGAGATCTTGA